>JAVSBS010027667.1:32173-53104 GCA_033124195.1 Coracias cyanogaster
TTTAACCATAAAATGCTTTCAGTTAAAAAAAAAAAAAAAAAAAAAAGCAGCTGGAAGATGTTAACTTGGTTTCTAATTGAAACAATGGTGTATTTTATTTCATGTTTGGATTTCAACAGACTCTTAATTAGACTTTTTACCATGCAGTTTTCATTTAAAAATATCTTGATGACATTCTGGTCATCAAGAAGATCCTGGGAGACTTGACACCTGTTACTTCTTGGAAGAACATTCATCCAAAAAGGCAGGCAGTCAAATAATACTTCCCAACTCACAGAATAAGTATTAAGGCAAAATATCCAGAGTATAAAAAATAATGAAAGGGAAAAAAAGTCTGGAAAATGCTTTGTGTGGTCCAGACTTAGTGATGATAAACAGATAGCAATGCTCAAAACAAACGGCAAAAACACATGGGTTGCCTGCTATGTTGTGGAATACTAATAGAATATTTTCAATGTGAATGTATAGCTGATAAAGTCACTACTATGTCATTTCCTAAGGGCATGAAAAAAATTGTGCTTACCTATTTTATGAAAAGCCACTTAGATAGTTATTGAAAACAGCATTTGCAACACAATTTTCTATATAGGAAGAAATCAGTATACAAGACCAGATGTTACCATGCAGATTGAAACATCCAGTCAGAATTCATCACTTTGTTGTTTGAAACACTGAATAAGGAATTCCCATAAATGGCCTTGTATGATTCATCTTGATATAACTTCCTGAAGTGGCATTAAATTAGTAAATAGACAGTATTAAAACCTGGAGTGAATTAAAGAAAGAATTCCATGTTATACTGAAGATATCACCTTTAGACTGAACTTCAGAGAATAGAATAGAATAGAATAGAATAGAATAGAATAGAATAGAATAGAATAGAATAGTTTGACTGGAAGTGATCTAAAAGGATCATCTAGTCCAACTGCCTGACCACTTCAAAGCTGACCAAAAGTTAAAGTGTATTACTACGGGCATTGTCCAAATGCTTCTTAAACACTGTCAGGCAAGGGACATACATCACCACTCTAGGAAGCTTGTTCCAGTGTTTGACTATCTTCTTGGTAAAGAAACATTTCCTAACATCAAGTTTGAACCTTCCCTGATGCAGCTTGGAATCACTCCCATGCATCCTGTCACTGGACACCAGGGAGAAGAGATCAGCACACCCTTCACTTCTCCTTCTCATACTGATAAAAACAAACCGAGTTTGACTCCTGCACTTTATTGACACAGACAGCATTAATTTTCAGTGCTGAATTTTAATTTTTTAAAAAAAGGATAAAGGTATAAAAGAATAATATCATCAACAGAGCTTGAGATGCATGGCTAAATTAGAAAGAGAAAAGGGAAACTATTTTGCTACTCTGCAGTAGCTTATTTTCCTGACCTTTGGGAGAAAATAAATCCCCCAAATCTTCTCTCTCTTATTAAGAGACAAATATTGTTTGTTCTGTTATGTATACATAGAAATAAAACCATCAACTGCAATCTGGTCTGAGTTAGCTGCATCTTTTATGTGAAGAGGGTCCATGAAGGCACATTTTGGGATTTTTTTATGGATTTAAGTGACAGGGACTTAAACTGTTGCCCCAGCAGTTTTCTGTCACATTTTAGCTGAAGTTTACTGTCCCAAAAGTGGAATTCTCACATGAACACTCCTAGGATGTTTCAGTACAAAGTCAGTGGAGTCAGCTTAAAGCATCTTAAACCAAATTTGGATGACTTTACACTTATGCGAACAACTTACACAGACACTTTTAGCTTCACAGCTGTGTCAACAGAAACTGCAAGAAATAACTTCTCAACTTCTATAACTAGATGTGAAAGAAATGACCTGTATATGCCTTCAGTCCCTCTTCGAACGAGGAAAATTAAAAAAGATATTAGATTGTGGCAACATACCTAGAAGCTCTGTCTCAGGACAAATCAATGTCTGTTAATGGGAATTCAAATTAGAGTCATCAGAAAGGAAAAAAAAACTAAAAATGAGAGCTTAGATGTCTCTGTTCATGTTTTGGTCACTGTGAAAATAAAGCAAGCCAATACCAAACCCCCCAAACCGATAAGATTTTTGCATTATTTTTTCTCAATACACAGAGTTAGATGCCTCGTGACCCAAATCTCTGACAATGTTCACAGTGTCCATGTTCTTTGTGGAATGGACTACTGTAGAAATATTGTGACAAAAACTGTCATAGGAAATACAACCTGCCCCACAAGCAGATTCAGCCCCAGGAGAGAGCTTGCTGCCCCTGTTGTATCCTATTGTATCTGAAATGTTTTACGCTTACCTAGAGCTGACCTCTGAATGTGCCTCTGAGTTATCTCTCCTTTCAGATGGTCTGTAAAAGACACAAAATTTAAACAGTTATAATTCAAAATACCAAAAATCAAAGAAGTAATTTCTTATTTCCCAGCATTTGAAAACCCCTGCACTGCTGGCCAGTTTTAAGGGATTTTTTGTCACCCACAGGGCAAGTAGTTTTCTGAGCTTTCTCCTTCTTGCTACTGCAAATAAACAAGTAGGCACAATTTAGCTTTACATAGCCAACAATTTAACTATGTCCAGTAAGAAAGACTGAAAATGAAGCTATTTACTGTCAAGCACTTTCAGAGGATAATGATCTCCTGCTGCTATATACGAAAGAAGTCCAAGTGAGGCTAGAAGACATACAGAATTCCAAGTATTTATTCATACAGACTTACAGGCGCTAGCAGTGGAAATGAGATACTAGGTCATCCAGTCCACCTCTTTGCCAGTGAAGAACTGGTTCCCTACAGCTCTTTTTTTCCTGTTCATCCAGCTCAGTTTTAAATATCCCATGTGCTAGAGCTTCTGCAAGTTCTACTACTTAACAAAACCACTGTGTAGATGTCAATGGTCTTCAACAGAAAATTTTCTTTAATTTCATTATCTCATTACTCCTAGTTAGGCTCTCATGCCCCATATAATTCATCTTTACCCTTCTTTTATTAATTTCCTCCTGATTTATGGCACTGTTCCAGTTCACCAATTATTTCAAACCATAATTAGATTACCACATGGGAAGCCATTATTCATTGATATTAATGGAACCAATAAAGGAAAAACATAACCCTAAATATGCAATTTCAGCAGTATATGTGTTCTGAGGGAGGATGAGATTATGCCTTCCAAGTTTCCAAATTAAAACAATTTCTAATCAGAGACTTGTTCATAATCTTTACTAAGATGTACATCTGGATACCAGGGAAAGAAAAAAAACCAACCATGCTGGATTATCTTTTTTTTTCCCCAGACCTGTGATTCTATGTATTATATTAGCATGCATTCTGAATTAAAAATATCCTTTTGCTTACAAGTGAAGACTTATAGAGTAAGCTAATCAGAATAAATTAAGTCATTAAAAGCTGCCAAATGCTTAACGGAAGAATGTGAAAAAAACCATTTAAATTCACATGTCATGAGAATTAGATTGTTCTAGGGACACCAAAGAACCATGAAAAATTAAACTTCTTTGGGAATTATGAGGATAATTGTTAAGTATTTAGCAGCATTGTAGAAAAGGTATTGTATGCAATACATTGCAGTATAACAATCAAATGACGTTGTTTTGAATGCTTTTAGAGCGCAAAAGAAAACAAAACCCCCTACCTACTCCTTGTCTCTAAAACAGATATTGCAGATTTCTACTTTTCTGCACAAGAAGTTATATTCATTTCAATTATTTCTATTTAAACCAATGAATTCTTCTGTACTTAGTTATCTGTAAAATTAAGAAAAACTTTCAGCTCCTGAGACACAGGTTAAGTGAAAGTACTCACCTCCAGCTACACCAAGTAAATCCTCCATCTTAGCTGTACTAACACTCAACCAAAGAACCTGTTCAGTTAAGTATGCTCCTGATTTTTGGAATTATAGACAGAAACGCCTTCATTAATAATTTTTACCAACAAAAACCCAGTTAAATGAGAATACACATGCTATTTGTGCTTTGAAAGCTTCAGAAAGCAACTCAGTTTATGCCAACACTCAGTGGAATGTGATTAAATGAACCAGTTCTTTCCTCAAATTGCTTTTTGTTATTCTGGTTATTTAGACCCTTGTACTCTATTGTACTGTTTCATAAAGGATGTTGTTACTCACTCAATATTGAGCCATGTTTCAGTTATGAAACCATTTGTAGCAATCATGAGACTCATCCTAGCAGATTGTCATTAACTTAGGTGCCTCAGAAAGCCATCTATACATTTATCTTCATGTAAGGGCTCAGAAACTTCATTTCTTAAGCACTATGAGTTGCAAAAGGCAATGCCACTGTCTTAATCCTGTCAATACTTGGTTTTAGTAGCGTTATTTCTCTTTCTTTAACCTTGCTAGAAACAGATCATCAGCAATCTAAATGTTTTGCATTTCAAGTCGCAATGAGGTCAACTGAAAAAAAAGCAAGCTAAACAAATCAATGAAAGTAAGATCGAACAGACAGATAACAGCTTGCAATCAATACAAATATGTGGAAACACAAGAATGTGGGGACTGGGTTTTAAATGATTATAGCCAAGAGGCTTAACTTGCAATTAGCTAGAATTTACTCTCAGTACGCTGGGACAGAAACCATGGAGGTTATAGAAGCCCTCCTTGTACTTCAAGCTTTGTTAGTCCAGCCAGCAGTGTGGAGCTGTCCCAAATGCTCCTCCCTCTCTTGATTCTGGCCTTCATACACTTCTGCTCCATCCACGGCATGGACTATGATGTTGTAAGAAATCTCATCCTTCTTCTATTTGCTAGCTTTATGGAAGAATGACAAGTTGGAATCAGAGTGCCCGTAACAAGAGAGGAACCAAAGGAAACTTCTCCTTCAGCTACAAAAATAAAAAAACAGTCCTACCATTCTTACAGCAAAAGAGTTTTCTTTTTCTTCTATAAATACAAAAAAAAAAGGTGACATCCAGTTCACGTAGTCCAAATAGCCTTCTCAGGGCAGCAAAAACTGAACCTCATTTTGCAGAAAACTTCCTGAGGAGAAACTGTAGTTGTATTATGGGAAAAGTAGCCCAAACAGGAATTCTGGTTCAGAAGACATGATGGTATCATGAGGCACCTGACTATAATTCCATGCTAAGACTTAGCCAGATATAATTTAATCTTTCCATTTGTTTTAATCCAATTTGAAATTTGACAGTTTGTTTAGATATCTGTTGGAAAAAAAAACCAAAAACCAACAAACTGGTTTTCATGTACAAACTCTTGTTTTTTGACAAAATCTTAATATTTTCTGTGCATGTTTTTGATTAAAGTAATCTTGTTCTGTTTTCACTACAAATACTTGTGGGGTAGAATGAATGTTTCTGACCTGCCCTACTTTTCTGCCTCTGAGAATACCATCACCCCAAAGCAAGGCTTGAACTTCATAAGTGAAAGTAGGGGATGAGTCCAGTACTGTTCCTGCACAGACCTTCCCAAATAAACAAATGGAAGTTTTCAGTTTTAGGTACTGCCAGTTCTACAATCTACATAAACACAAATATTTACCCAAAAAAATATGAAGAATCACATTCTCATATATAAAAAAAGCCCACGTCTTGTGATTCCAACAGCGTAAAGTTGTGGACAAGGTAGTGCTTAAATGTGGTTTGTAAAAATCAAATTTAAGACTTGGAGAATAATCTCTCAACATATGGCTAATTATGTTTTCTGAAGTTTCACCAAACAAGAAGCTAAAAATAGGTCTGCAGCTGATACCAAATAATTTTTTCCAGTGGAGTCATTCTTCATTTGGAGATAACAGTCTCAATAAAATGTTGAATGCTGCAACTCCACATGTTTTGGCAAAAAAAGTAGTTTTGGGGAATTTAAGAATTCACTCAGCATGCAGCCAGCTGTCATTAAGGCTGTGATATATCTATTGGTTTTGGCCTGTGTTTCTGGGCCCATGTACCAACCTGAGGTATAAAAAAGAGATGAACTGGTAACATATAACTTCTGCTTTTTGACACGAAATGAAAGCAAGGAGGGATGTGGAGTAAACAAAATGGAATAAAGAAGTCTAATTAAGACTAATGTAAAGCAAAGGAGTGTACCCTATGTGCTCCTAGATATGTCAGAATCCATAACTTGAATAGTATGGCTGTCCTTTAACTTCTTGTCTTTGTGTTCTTCCAGACTATTTCAAGGAGCTGAAATTATCCTCCAATTTACTATAGACAATGAATGTTTTGACAATAGCGCATACGCTTCAGGGCAATGCAAAAAAATGAGTATGTTACAATTGAAAATGTATTGATTTAAAAATGTGGTTTGGTTTTGTTTGAGTCCACATTACAGGTTTTAAAGTTTCTCTTATTTTTTATCAGGCCTTCCATAGAATACTATTATAAGGGTTCAAAGAATACGAACTTAAAGGATAAAATTAGTGGACAAACTAAGAGCATGCATATATTAACTTCCTCCCTTTGAGAGTATTCATTGTTATTGATGTGGATGGACCTTTAACTTGTTGTAGGGTCTCTTCTGACTTAAAAATTGACAGGCTAGAACCTTTGTCAATAACCTCTCATCTCTTGTTATTTTTTAATACTTTTCTATTTTTTTTTACATTTTCCAAGCCTGTGTTTAGCTTAAAAAGTCTTTCCATCTGAGGGATCATGAAACCTTCACAACTCAACTAGGATGCTGTATCTCTTTCTCACTTCATCTTTAAATAATTTTTCATGCTACAAAAAAATATCCAGCAGAATATGCTTCTTATGCATCCAGGAAACTTCTGATTCCTGGAGCTCACCTTCCATAGCATTTTGGGTTCCTAATAATGCTATGTGGTCTAAGTGTTAGATCTATCTTTCTTTTCTGCTTCTCATACCACCCCACCGGTGCGTACTTAGGAGAGGACACAGCTAGGACAGCTGACCCCGGTTGACCAAAGGAATATTCCATACCATATGATGTGTTAGTCAGCAAAAAAGCTGGGTGAACAAGAAGGAAGGGGGGACATCTGAAATCACAGCATTTGTCTTCCCAAGTAACTATTGGCCTTCATGGGGCCCTGCTCTCTTGGAGATGGCTGAACACCTGCCTCCTAATGGGAAGTGGTGAATGAATTCCTTGTTTTGGCTTGTTGCACTTGCAGCTTTTACTTTACCTACTAAACTGTAGGTAAAACTCATGAACTTTCTCACTTTTACTCCTCTGATTCTCTTCCCCATCCTATCAGGGGGAGTGAGTGAGCAGCTGTGTGGGGATTAGTTGCCAGCTGGGGTTAAACCACGACAGGAAATATGCGAGGTCGTTGTTTGTAATGCAGTGCCCCAACATACAGAGTTTGATCCAGCTATCACCCAATATGAAGACCTGCTCAAGATCTGGATCTATTCAATTTGATTCATAAAGTTGCACACATCCACTTGATAAGGCATCCTGCCAAATCACCAGAAATTAAAGCGGTGTACTCAGCAAATAACCACATAACTTCCATGAGCCTTGTAGAGATATATTTTAACTGAGATTGAGGTCAGAGTTGTAACAGCTTACAAAGGATTTCTGAAAGTAGGAGACATTGAACCCAAGTGGAGATATTTTCATGGATGGAGTAATTTCTCAAATTGAGAATATTCAGAGTTAGTTACTGGAAATCTTACCAGATGTGTTAGATACTTTTGAAAATCTGGTGCTGAAATTGTATAAGAATACAAGCTATGATAAAAAGTATCTGACAAGAAGAGTCACAGAATAAAAAAAAAAGATTGTGTTCTAACTCAAAATCCTACAGTACTAAGAGCAGACAAACTCTTCAGCCTTTCTTTGACCCAGAGAAATATTTGGGCAAATTCTGACTCTTCTTTGAAACCTTTGTTCTTCTCTGATGGCAAAAATATGTCAATTGGCTCTGTTAGGACAACACGCAAAGGAAAAGTAGTTTGCTCTAGTAACCTGGCTCAACACTATTTCTGATGCAAATGCTTTATTTTGGGATACATCGTTGGCCAAATTCCCATGTACTCTGACAAGTTCTAACTTGCCTTGGATGTATCAGGAAAGAAAAAAGACTATTGCAGCACTGACTATAATAAAGGCATTTTTCAAAGTATGAAATACAACCTTCATCAGCATAAAAATATATTAATAACAATACTTGAGGCAACGTATTATAAAGTAGAACCTGCTGCTGCAGAAAATTCTGCCTTTTGTTCACTGAGAAAACATTTGCAGCAGTTTAAGGTTTTACCCACTCTCCTCTCTCCTCTTCCTTCCCTTCTTCCCAAGGTTTGCTGTCAAAGGTTATTGCCCCCACAGAAGAATGGGTGGAAGCAAATGTCTGCCTATGTTCTGGCTACTCTAGCACAGTTTGGCATCTCATCATGAGCATACCAGCAATTCAAGCTGTGACAATATTATCAAGTCAACTGGAATGTCTGAAATATTAGTAAACACTCTTTTGTCGCTGTACTGGGAAGAAAGGATTTGAGACAGTAACTAACAGCAAGGAGATGGGGCAGACCACTGGGAGCAAGGTAGATGATGGTATTTAGTAGAACTCAGAGACCTCGGGAAAGACGACAGGTTCAGGAAGGACAACCCTGACATCTGCACCAAATCCACAGTTGTAAACTACAGTCTAAACTCAGCACATGAACAAACGCACTTGGAAATAAACAATTTTCCCGACATACTCTCATTCATTGAAGTTTAAATATGACAGATTCAAATGTGTTCATTTTACTGTGATGTAGGATGCTGCACATTTTTGAGATTACTATTTAAAATATCTGACTGGAGCATGGTCTCTTCCTTGCCATACTCAGCTGGGACAGTAACAGTTTTTACTGACATATTTAAGCATGATCAAATTTACAGACAGGAAGCTTATAAGACAGCAGTCTCTGTCATTCATTGCTATAGGATGACACTATACTTGACTTCACTGATTATTCCTTGAGCTATTCAATATATATTCCTCTAACCTCTGTCCCCATTTCTATGCGTTTATTTCTAAACTGCATATTAAGTCGCTCCCCATTTTCTATATGTTCTCTTAAGTTTTGGGCAGATGACATCATACCATTTTTTTCTCACAAGATGATTACTTACACTTTCTGACTTGTAAGTGTTCCTGTAACTGTTCATAGTTTAGCTTGTATTTCCACAGAACTCTTTATCCCAATTTTTTTTCTATTAACCTTTCATACCTTATGGCTGTTACAGGAAAAATGCTTTGATAGGGCTATACAGCAAAACCGCAGAGAAATAGAACTTATTTTTCTGATGACAATATTCTGGACCTCTCTCTTCCTCTAAGCATAGACTGTCATTGGCTGCATAGGCCTGTTGAGGTGTTTCTGTAGAAAGCAGAGTATGGGAAGTGGCTAGTGCACATAAATTCCTAACAGTTCACATACACCATACTGGGATATCTAGGATAACCAACAGAAAGCACTATAGAGCTCTGGACTGCCGTTCAACATCTCCTTGAAACTGGAAATCAGGATCTGGATGCTTTCTGAATTTAGAAACAAATGCTCAGACCTTTATTTTATTTTCCCAAGATTGGCTGTCACTACCCAGCTGCTTTTTTTTTTTTTTTTAAGTTGAACTCAATGCTGCCCAGGCAGTTTTAGCCAAGCACGGATGTTTAGCAGGAAGCATACTCCAAGAGACTTCAGCAGAAGGACACATTGTTTCTGGATTTGCAATGGGTAGGAGATAGGCAACTCAATCAATACAGTAGTGCTTTTATACACGTTAGCAAAGGCAGTTTGTTTTATTTCAGGAATCAAATTGGTTTGGGTTTTTTGTTTGTTTGTTTTTCCTAGATAGCTTTCCTGAGTTTAAATGCTTAAATTTCATTTAAGCTATACCTTAGATGCCAAAGTGCTATTTTAGGTATTGTCCAAAGTCAACAAATATTCTGTATATCCATCTTCTTTTCATGTGCTGGAAAAGAGACAGAAATGATGCACATCTGGAAACTGTTGTTGTTTCTACATCTATTTGTTCATGATTTCAATATTAACCTGGCCCAAAAAAAGCATGGCTGAAAAGCAATGCCATATGGATAAGGAATCGTAATCTGTGAATTTGGTGCACTGGATGCCCATGTGACTAAATGCAGTTTATCTATTGACTATTTTGGAGAAATTAATGTGAAGAGAAAGAACAAGGAAAAAAAGAGTTACAGGAACAGCTTTGTATACAGCTCCTTTCTCTCTTTCTCTCTCTTTTTTTCTCCTAATGTCTGAATTTAATAAGCTTTAAAAATAAATAAAGGGTCTTCAAGAACAAATGGGCAAAGTCAAGGACAAAGAATTTTACCCTCAGCAAGTTTTTGGTGATAATATATTGGTCTCACTTAATATTTTAAACAGAGAGTGAACATAACCAAGTATAAGATGGACATGGTTGTTTTTTGTTATAATACTGCCTTCATGGCTTTGTAATTTCTATGAAATGATTTGATGTTCAGTTCCACTTTGTGATATTTTTTGTGGCCAGGGCTGACCAACCGAAATGAAACATAGAGTTCCAGGCTTCACTATAAACTTTAATTTCAGAACCTTTTAAAATTTTGCTATCTTACCCCAAAAAAATTGCCCTGGAATTTAGCTCATATTGCTGTGCAACTTCTGGTCAGATGAGACACACTTAAACCAACGTTAGGAATCTGACAGATATGATGCAAAATTAAAAAGAAAAAACCAATGGTGGTGCTGCAGCTGCTTAGGTATGCTACCATGTTTTGACGGCATGCCAAATTTTCAGGTGATGGAAATAAGGTCAGAGTGAGAACAGGTGTATGACATTTTTTTTAAAAATACTCATTTACTTGCGGATTTCTTAAGCCTTTGAGAAATGGCTTTTTGAGTGTTAGACACATATTAGCATCCCAGTAAAATCTGAATAGCTTCCTGTAAATATACAGTATATATTTACTGTTGTGGATAAGCCTAAGTCTGCTTCTTCAATTGCTCAGCTATTTCAAACACAACCTGATTCTATATAACTGGCATAATGATGTCATCAGCTCTGAACAGACATCTTCCCTCAGCCTTAACTAAAGTGCATGAGAACATTTTAATAATATAACTATTCTCTGTTGATTGCACTCCTGCAACAGTCACAAACAGCTGTGATGACATCACTAGTCCAACATGATTAAGGAACTAGTTTGATTAGAAAAAAACAGCTACTGTATTTTAGTACATATGTGTGCCTATACTGCAAGTCTGCAGGAATGCTGTCCAGATGTGTAAATGAACCACAAGATCCTATGAAAATACAAGTATCTATGTTTGTGCTCATGAAGGGACATCATTCTTCGAAAGTACTACTCTGAATAAGGTAAGGGCTACTTCTCCACAGTGTGAAGGCTTCATTCTTCACTTATAAAATCTCAGGCCATTCAGCTCTACAGACAGACATGATCAAGGAAAATGTTCTGTATCAAAGACTGTAGGATTAAAAACAAACAAACAAAAAAAGGATTAAGTATCATCTAGTATCTTTTCTTTAAAAGAACAAATTTAATAGACAGACTTAAGAACTTATTAGACTAATGAAACAGCAAAATGCAGTGTAGCAGTCCAGCAATGACTATCTGTTTTCAGTCTGTAGGCATCCTGCAAGCAGAAAATCTGTTCCTGAGAGGTACTTTTCCAAGTTTGTAGTCATGGCAGTTCATAGCTTGATTAAATCCTATGAGCTTGGTCCATTTGCTTTTAGTTATTCTAGTGAAAACCTTAAGTAAAAAAGTATTTACTTGGTTTCTTCCTGAGCATAACTTTTTCCCCTGAAAATACTTCTGTTTCTAAAGAACAGAACATCATTTGTAATAATTAGAAAATGAAAATGTTTCCTACATCTGAAGATTCCAACACAGATCCAAAGAAAACATTAACATCTTAGGCCTGGAGTGACTGTTACACTAATAAGGTTTCTCTGTTTAAAGAATAGCCCATCAGGGGAGTAGAACAGAACTGTTCAAGTGAATTCATTCAGTTTGGTGTTTTCTGAATAAGTCATTTGACAAATCGTGTTTTCGCATTCTAAGGACCCATTCAGCCTATGTACTGTCACCCAGGGGTATTGCCTATTGTTTGAAAGTAAAACCAAACATATGTAAGCTGAAACAATGGACAATATTTAGCATTGCCATAAACATACGCATTGCCCCCTGAAGCCAGAAGACTTGTACCTTCCAAAATGAGTTTCCTGAGTGCTGCTGCAAGGACAATTTTATATTACCGCAGATGGTATCCTCTTATAGGGAGGAGTAGAAAAAGGAGAAAGGCTGCCAGAAAGCTGCTAGCACTGCCTGGTTCTCTTGCCAGTCTCATCTCTTAACAGAGCAGGGAAGACAAATCCTATGCCAGCTAAGGACTGACAGAGACTTACTAATGACATCTTTCCTTCTGTCTTCTTGGACAATTGCCTAAGCATGACCCTGTGCTGGAGCGGTAGCAGAACAGCCAGGTCTATTACAGCTGATATCGATCTAGGTGTACTTCTGGAGTGAGACGAGTTAAATCTAGAATGCTTACATTGCCTGAGTATAGCAAAGATGGGTTGTCTCTCCTGATTTCAGGAAGTTTATATTCTCGTTGGTTTTCCTCGTTTTTTGGGGGACTCCCATTCAGCTAAAATATTACTTTATTATTCATTGCTTGCACTAAGCAAATGTAACCATGCTACTCCAAAACAATGTCAGCCCTGCTCACATTACAGTGAGTTCTGAGCTTCTAAGAAAAAATTCTCATCAAAATAAAAAATATGATTTGTTGATTACAAAGCAGTTAATGGGTTACTCTGACTCACTATGAAGAAACAAAATATTAATTAACATGACCCTTTCATTGAACTATTAGCTCTCTGCTTGATATTACAAGCCAACTGGCTGCTCCTAGAACAAGAAAATAGATTGTGGAAACTTTCATCACAGCACTGAGTCTGCTCAAGATGGTAGCAACAGGTTAACATTTCACAGCTATTTGCCAGGCCTTTGTCAAATGCATAAGATCTATTCTGCATTACAGAACCTTAAGGGAGCTCTTATGAAAGACGTTGTGAGGCATCACAGTACTTTTATATTGTGCTCTACAGACCCCTGGCTAAACTGAGCCATAGAAATAATGCCTGAGGTGACTTTGGCATCGGTAGAAACAGAACCTTAACAGAATCAAGGTGAATGTAAGTTATATTTTGTCATGGAAAGATGGTATTAAGTTAAAATGGAAGGAGTTGTAATCAAATGGAAAAATAAGATGTAGAATCCTGCAAAGCAAAGCAAATCACATTGCTACCAAAAGAACAAACTGCAGATGGTGACAAGGTGGTTAAGAAAATAAAATCTGCAGAAACTCAGCTGTTTTTCTGTTTTCAGTTCCATGCTTCCAAAAATCAAAATGTAACATTTAAAAAATAGATTCCAAAACTGCAGTCATAATGGCACGATGATTAGATATTTATCCAAAACAAGCAAGCATAGGGACTATGTTTTTTCAGCATTAGGTTGCAAAACTTTTGGGCCAAGAAATTAAGGAGAAAGAATCTGAAGACTGTGTCAGCCATGCTGAATGGCTTCAGCTTCAACAGCTACTGCTATTTTTGGTGGACACATAAACATGCCTCATTTATTACAAAACTGCTTTGAAACTGACCTGGAGATCAGAAACAGACTGGGGCTTCTAGGCACTGGGCCACATTGAATAACATCCCAGCTGGGAAATTACATCTGGGGGACTGTTTGTCCCCATGGCCTGTTTTCTCTTCTGTTTTTCTCACAGATGGCTGCAGGTTTTGCAGAGCTGATGTACTTTGTTATGCTAGTCATAAGTGACATCCCTCAGGAGTAAACAGCATAGATTAAAAACCCAAGATTAATATGGTGGAAATACTATTTATGTTCCTTTTTCTGACACAAATGCCATGTCCTGAGACAAAGATTGACTCTCTGTTAAGTGGCTGAGGACATCTCTAACATGCAGGCAGCTTCCTGCAATTGAGGATTTACTTTTATATATATCCCAGTGCTGAGACAGAGGTGGTGAAGCAGCTGGCAGACAATGTCTTTTTTTTCAGAGAGCTTCCAGTCTACACTGATCCATACTTGCCAAACCTCCTACCTCTCATGGCAAACTACTGTTTCACCTTGTTCTAGACTGCTGATCTGGCTGCTCATCTGGAATTTCTCAGGTAGCAGTCCAGTTAAGCTAGCAGCTGCCACAGAGCCGGAAATCCTGGACACATAAATCAATGTACACGCAGAACGCATGCAGAGCGAAACTAAGCAAGCTTTGCAGAAGTCATCTGGGCACACACAATATGTTTGACACCTCTAGAATGTGCTGTATGGGTGGCACTTCATGTGCCGCACAAGTGCCCAGCTGCACATACTCAGCATATCCTGAATATGTTAGATTCACTGCACTGCTCAGACATCTGTCAATGAAGAACATCTGGGACCTTTAGTTTTTTAATGCTAGATATGGATGGATATGTTAATGCTTGGTTCTCGGGGCGCTTTCCACATCAAGAATGGACTCTGATCAAAGAACAAGATAAATAGCAAAGTCTCTTGCTATTCTTTCAAGTTATGTCTCTCGTGACACAAAACTCAGTGTAATGTTCAATAGCAGAATAAAACACTTCCATAGGCTGAAAAACTTGCTTATGAAATATGAAAAAGCACTTAAAAGACCACGTCTCATACCTGTTGTATCATTCCTGAAGACTAGGAATGAGAAAAGGTAACCACTTTTTAAATAGAGGACAGCCATAAGGTGGCTGGCTGAGTGCACAACAATGGATTGCTCTCAACATCAGAAGGCAACTGAGTAGCCTCAGTGTATAAAGCTTGGTGAAATTGTGAACACAGCTTTGGAGCCCTCAAAGGTGGATTATTTTGCAATATATTTTCGCAATATATTTCACAGTATAAGTGATATTATTTGTCTGTTTAAAATAATTACTGCTATATCTAATGCTTGTTGCCCTTTATCAACTAACAATGAAGTCAAATGTGGAAATCTTTTCAGAATTTTCTTTTCGATCCTTACACAAGTAGAACTCAAACTGACCTCAGCTAGAGTTTTTCTTTAGTGAGGATTTCAAGATTTCAAGTTCCATGGACTTTAAAGATCTCTGCTGAGACCAGCAATTCATACTAAGCTACCTGAAGAATGGAATGTTGTGGAATGATATTATTGAGTTATCTGTTCATTAAATCTGCATACTGAATTCATTTATTTATGAGTTGCTTGCATCTCATTTGAACCAGATTTGCCTGTGGAATGTAACCGCTCTTCTTGGAGTTTCTCAATCCCCTTTTAAATCCAATCTTGCCATTTTTGTTCTGCAAAACATGACTGAAACCAGGACAACTAGTCATTTCCAATAAAATCCACTGTGCACATATATCAGATATAAGTCTGTGTAAGTACTTGATACTTTCTGGAATTAAACTAGAACAGTGAATTAATACTAATCAGCAGCTATGAAGTCTCAATGTTTATTTCCACAAAAGAATAAGTATGTCAGAATATTACACTGAAGAAAGGAATGCGTTTCAAAGCACAGTGATTTCTGCCTTATTATAGCCTCAGTTCATTCACGGCTGAAATAATATCCAGTAAGCTAACATCTCCAAGTCAGAACATTTATATTAGTATAAAATCAATACATAATACTACCCATAGTATTGAGCTTTATGAAAGCAACATGTTGATTTTGATGAATTTTCTTTTCACATAGCAAATCATCACAGCATTTTAATTTCACTTACATTCCATGTAAAGCATGGAAGTTTTCTTCAACAGAAAATTTTATCCTTCCTAAGTTCATACACTTCAGCAAAAGCTTTAAAAATGCTGTTTGCTCATGCATGACTTCCTTCAATTCTTTCAGTCCATATAACCACGGCTGAAAATATGCATAACATTCCTCATATCATCCTTGGGATTCTAGTTCTTAACTAACTGATTCTCCTTTTTCAAAGTAATTTATTGCCTGCATGTGAAGCTAAAAGTATGTAGATATACAATGCAGCCAGCAAAGTGCTTTCAGACCACCTGTGCCTGAAAAACATCACTTCATCTTATTTCATTTCTCATCTATGCAAAAAGGTTGCTATCAGTTCCCTTCATAGAGTTGTGCATGTATAAAGAAAAAACTTGTCTGAAATGGAGTGACCATCACAAAATAATTGTAAATGTAGACCTACATAGAGCCTTGCACATGGAAAAAAAAATTATTATAAATTCAGATTTTACATTATTTCATTTCTGATTAGGATTAATATCTACTTTGCATTCGCAAAAATAACAGTGCAAGGTACAAGGCAGTGAATCAGAATCAATATTATCCTCGAGCACTGTGATATCTTGTCTTCACTCTCCTCCAATGCTCACCATTTCAGTGTAGCACTCCATTAGCTGATACACAAGGAAAATTATTTGAATAATTTGCAAACAAATTAAATGAAGACTCTTCAATGATCTTGCTTTGCAACACTAGGACATGCCCTCCCTAAAGATTATAATTGGTTGTGGTATCCTATAATCTTGTGCACTAAAATCAAAGCTTGAAATGAGGCAGAGCAGTGCAACATCTCAGCATTCCTGTGGGTAAAGTTGCATCATCAACATCATATGCACATAATCCACCCACCTACCCTTTTTCATTCCGAGAGTGTCTGTTTCCTCACAGAGTTATTACTCCCACATGAGTTTGCCCTTCCCTATCCCAGCTTCAATCATAATGTTAGCTGATTTCTGGACAGACTAAAAACAACAGCTGCTTCCCTTTGGGCTTCAAATACCACTTAGTATGTTTTTTTGTTTTTTGGTTTTTTTTCCCCTTTAGGAAAAAAATAAATCTAATAGTGGCATAAATACCCCAAAGGACAGACATTTATAGGGATGAAGTGGAAATCTTTACTAATATTAAATGCATCTAACACGTAGCACATTCTTGTATATAGGCAACTTTTTAGTCACTAAATTCTGAACGAATATATCAGTTTAAAATACACTAAAAATAGTATGTTTAATTCCCCTAACTCTAACTTGCTGTGGGATTAACGTAGTAGCAGTTGAGCCTTTTTGGTTCTTTTAATGATTTGCAGTTTGTTCAGATGTAGACTTCTCCTTACTGTCAGAATGTTCTTGGTGCAAAAACCACTTTGTTGATAACAGGGTCCTAGAAATAAAACTCCTGCTAACTCTGATAAGGAGACAAGTTTTGACTGCAGAGGTTTCATCTTTATTTCTCACCATCCAGCTCTAGTTTAATTGGCAATAAATTACATTAATTTTCTCCAATTTGAGTCTGTTTTGCCTCTCATAGTAACTGGTAAGTGATCTCTTCATCTTTATCTTGAACCACAAGCTTTTCCTTCTTACTTTTCCCCCATGTTCTGCTGAGGAAGAGGAGTGACAGAGCAGCTGGATAGGTGCCTGCAGCCAGTTGTGGTTGACCCAAGACAAAATGCTAGGCACAAACATTTAATTTTTTGCAAGAAGAAATTCTGTACCTTCACTATACAGAAATCTTTGACTTCAGCATCAAATTGTTCCTTACCAAGTCTTCTTCAGTAATACCAAAAAGAGCTATAGTTCTTGTTAGAGACTCTTAACTCTTTGGAAATGATACAATACAAAACACATGCAGCAGCATAGCATGTGTTTCCACAAGAAAATAAACCTTTTATGTTTTTAGCCACTGAAATACACATTTCTAAAGTTCTTAATGTTGGACTACAAAGGCAAAAATCTACTTGTGTGTCAGCACTGGCTCACTTTCCACTTCTCCTATGCTGGTTACAGAGTTCTCATTAGTTCCCTGACCTGTCAGTTACTTCTTTCCAGTTTTACTCATGCTGGTTTTCTGTATTTGTCTTTTAGTCTAGTCCTTGGGTACATTCTCCAGTCATATGTAAACAATTCTGAATAGTTCACTCAAACCAATCCAGACATGTCTATGTACTCAAAATCCATACTACATTTCTCTGCCTTTTGATGGTGTATTTATGCAGTATATTGACTTTCATACAGAAGAGCCCCTCAATGCTTGCACCAAAGCTCTCTGCTCCTTTATTTATGACTTAATATTGTGTGATAATGCAGTAAACAGGATCACTAAGATGACCTGGCTTAGGAACACTTACCTCTTTTTTTTTTTTTTTTTTTTTTAAATTATCAGAAAAAAAAACTTTAAACCTAAAAGAAAATTAATATTATTTCTAGGAGGTCATTGTGAAAAGTAAGCATAATGAAAAATCTAAAGACATACATACTATTTTCCATAAAAATAATTTTAAAATATCTGCATTCTCTGCTGTGCTATTAACAAAAAAGGAGATAGAATCCAGGAATACATGGTGTAGTAGCAAAGAGGCATGCTAGCTGCAATGTCTCTTTTCTGATAGTATAGTTACTCTACACTTAAACTCCAGCTTAAATCTAGACATTGTTTTCCTTAACCTTTTTATGCAAGCAATAACATCAGCAAAAGCCTACCACGATAATCTTGCTGTAAATTTCTTTTTCCAGCCCTAACTTCCTGATGTTTTTGAAAGGCTGGCGTAACTGAGAAGTGGTTGGAGTATTTTGTGTGCTTTTCACTGCAAAACACTAATATTTCCAAAATCATAATGAAAGGGTATTTATAATGTAAAAGTTACAGCCAACTGCTGTCACTATCTCAAAATACAATCAGACTTCATGAAACGGGTTCTGTGGCCTCCGTGGTGCATAGTTTTATACTATTAAGTGTAGCTTAGAAATAACAGAAACTAGTATTGATGGGATCTGTTCTTGATTGTGCACAACAAGGCAGCCAGGAATGCTTAAGGAAACCGAAACAACAGTAAAAGTAAATTAAAGATCTAGTTTCAGACCGCAGATGACTCTTATTTCTCCTACCACGTTTTCAGTAAAAATTTGGCAGGTTAGTAACCTTACTTAGTATCTTTAATGGTCTCCTGAGTATGTGTGCTATGATGAGACAGACTTAACTGAAAAATTTTTTCAGGCTGCTAAACTATATAAACTAGTGTAACTGTGTTGACTAAGCTGAATAAGCCAGAAAGTGTCATACTAGATGCAAAGATTTGATAATTGTTAGAGAGGTGCTAACAGGTAGATTATACACAACTATGATCAAAAGAAGGATGGACAGGAGAAAAAGATACATGAATAAAATATAGTACTTATATTAAGCAGAGTGCTAATTTTCACATGCTGCAAAAAGCTACCCAGAAAGAATTGAAGGAAGGAATGTACAATATGATCCCTCTCAAGCCTCAGACATCAGTGTTCAAAAACCATCCACTAAGTGTACATCTTCATAATCTGCATAGATCAGCATATGGCTAGCTATAAAATCACAGAATCACAGAATCATTATGGTTGGAAAGGACCTCCAGGGTCATCAAGTCCAACCTTTCTCCTAGTATCTCTCTAACCACTACACCATATCCTCAAGCGCGGCATCTATTCATTCTTTAAACACCTCCAGGGATGGTGACTCCACCACCTCCCTGGGCAGTCTGTTCCAGTGCCCAACCACTCTCTCAGTAAAGAATTTCATCTTAATATCTAGTCTAAACCTCCCCTGACACAATGTGAGGCCATTTCATCTTGTTCTATCATTAGTAATTTGGGAGAAGAGACCAACACCAGCCTCGCTACAACCTCCTTTTAGGGAGTTGTAGAGAGCAATGAGGTCTCCTCTCAGCCTCCTCTTCTCCAGACTAAACAACCCCAGTTCCCCTGGCCATTCTTCATAAGACATGCCTTCCAGACCCCTCACCAGCTTTGTTGCCCTCCTCTGGACCCGCTCCAGCACCTCAATGTCCTTCCTGTACTGTGGCACCCAAAACTGGACACAGTACTCTAGGTGCGTTCTCACTAGAGCTGAGTACAGGGGCATGATCACTTCCCTACTCCTGCTGGTCACACCATTTCTGATACAGACCAGGATGCCATTGGCCTTCTTGGCCACCTGGGCACACTGCTGGCTCATGTTCAGCCGGCTGTCCACCAACATCCTCAGGTCCTCTTCTGCCAGACAGCTTTCCAGCCACACTTCCCCAAGCCTGCAGTGCTGCATGGGGTTGTTGTGACTAAAGTGCAGGACCCAGCACTTGGCCTTGTTAAACCTCATACCATTGGCCTCAGTCCCTCAATCCAGCCTGTCCAGATCCCTTTGCAGAGCCTTCCTACCCTCAAGCTGATTGACACTCCCACTTAATTTTGTGTCATCTGCAAATTTACTGAGGGTGCACTCAGTTCCCTCATTCAGGTCATTGACATGATTCTTAGCGCTTCTGGTTGTTGCCTGTTTCTCAGCATGGAAAACTCCACCAAACTTTAAAAAATACATTAATGGAGAATAATGGTCATTTCCCTTATGAAACTTCTGAACATCTGAAAGTAAGAGAACAAGCTGCTTTGCATACATGACTACAGTAGTGCCAAATACAAGAGAAAGAATGTGCCTCTACTGTGTAACAGCAAAATACAAGTTTTATTTGCTCTGCTGATCACGCTATACAAAAAAATGCTTTCGTAACAGAGGTTTAGGTGTGATTGCACAGAAAATTATAGTTACAATGACACTGTTCCATGGGATTGTAAGCACTTGATAACAAGCAAAAGGTCAAAAATCTCCAGTCCTTGGTACTGGTCACAGTATCTGGTACGTGTGTAACTTCAGACATGCTCACAGTCAGAACACCGCATGGTGCTCCACCATCAAGGCAAAGGATTCAAAGTCACATATTTAACATCTATGGCATTTAGTAACTTCATTACAACCACAAAACACTCCCAGAACAACCCCGGTTGGTATCATATGGCCTAACTGTGACACCCTCAAAAAGTAAAGTAGGAGTCAATGATCTTCCATACCTTTAGGCATTCTGACCAATTAACACCAGGCTGATCTCCTTTCTCGTTGGG
>JAVSBS010027667.1:53204-72215 GCA_033124195.1 Coracias cyanogaster
CCCTCATCCACTAGGCGGGTCACCTGATCATAGAAGGAGATCAGGTTGGTTAAACAGGACTTGCCCTTCATGAACCCGTGTTGGCAGGGCCTGATTCCCCTGTTGTCCTGCACTAATGATAAAAAATGGATGGAATCTCTGTCTTACACAGTAGAATTACAGTATGAACTAAGTGAAAAGACTATTTTTCGATTTTACTACCAGAATACTGAAATTCATTTTCAATTTGAAAACACTTTACTTGGAACTGCACTTCACATACCAAAACAAAACCAAAATGTGTAATTTTGTGCCATTTTTCTTAGAACTATGGAGACATTTCTAGTTTGATTCTTAAAGGAGCTTTTAAATATTCCTGTGGGCTACAAGCTATTACAATTTCCTATAGAAGGCATATAAGCATTGTCAAGTTCAGCACAACACTACAGGTTTGTTATACAGTTGCTTGTTTTGTTCAAGGGCTCAGTTTGTTTTTTAGTTACACATACATACGAATATGCACTCAGATTTTTGTATTGTTCATGTTCCTCAAATTTACTTCCCTGTTTCTGTTCTAACACTGAAGCATTAACTAAAAACAAATTTTGAAACAGATGCTTTTAATTGCAGCAAAATCCATACTCTACTGCACAACAGGTATCAGAAATTTTGCCTAACTTACTGGGAAAAAACCCAAAGCAGTTCAGTCCAAACCAAGGATGTTTTTCAGACTCTGCTGGGATCCATGGAAGCAGTCCTGAGAAGCTACATCTATTGCTTTTTAACATTGCTTTGTTACGTTATTTCTGAGAGCTGCCACAGTAGACACCTGCAAATCTCAAGGGACTTACAGACCACACAAGTCTTGTCCCAACATGACACTACAAGTGGTACCTTCGGGATTGGCATGAGTCCCACCACTTCTGTACTGTCTCCTACACCCTCCAAATATTTGTTCTCCCCCTAAGACATCTGCAACAGATATAAGGTGTACATAAGGTGACCACTAGGCTCCTGCCTTCAAGCAGCACACTCGCAGCCCCAGGCACTGAGAAAGATGTGCTTATGTGTGGCTGCTTATTGCTGGAGTCAAAAAATGCATTTCAGCTTCAGCAAGAGAAAGAAGTCTGACACCAAGTCCTGACTTTGGCTCTACCTCATTTAGGCCAAGAAATCTCTAGAGCTTATCACTGCTGAGTAAATCTAGGAGCCAGAAGTAAATCAGTACAATGTGGACTTCAAGATGGCATCAGGAAAAAGAGCTTGCACCCTGATGTGATGGCTCATGTTCAAACCTGTGCACATCACTGCCCCAAAGTTGCAGACATTATTCAGCTTGGAGATGCTTCTTGTTGCTTCGCATTGTCATCCACTGTAGGTTTAACCTGCTTTACTAAGCTTGCCAGGGAAAAAAGCCTACTTGGCAGGATTTAAGTGAGCTTATGTGGACTCTGGAAAGACCCACAGTTGCAAGGTGGGTATTGAAATTCTACTTGCATGGGCCGATCTGTGGATACCCATGCACGAGTTCCATACTGACATTTATAGCCAGTCTGAAGGAGACAAATGAGCCTACTGAGAGAAGGCACATTGATTCAAGTGCCATATCTCATAGAAATAACCCAGTGTTCAGAACACTGCCGCAGCGGGGCTCAGCACCTGGTGCCTCTGGTTCTGGAACCCTTCCAAACATCCTTTGTGCTGTGGTTTGAAAACACGGTGCCAATATGGCTGAGGCTTTCCGCGTAGCTGCAATAACTTTAAATATACTGCATAATATCTCTGAGGGACTTGTGGTATACTCAAAGGTGATTGGGAGGGGAATCTAGCAGTAGCTAACACTCATGACCACAGCGAATATAATCATGGCTATGGTGAAAGTACAGAGCACTTGTCAGGAGTGCTATGAGATTTTTGTCCTTTCCCAGAAGGCAACTGATGTTATAAGTAAAAAAGCGATGATAATTACTTCATTTGTCCATGTCTGTGCTGTTGCCACCCAAAGAGGAAGGAGATAGAAACTGAGATCAAGGTCTACACCACTGGACCTGGAGGCCAGATTACATTTAAATCTAGTCCCTCACAGCCTGTGTCTAGAAGTTTGAAGAGACTAAGTTCACCTGAATGTGTGCATACAGGAGGACATGGACTTGATCTCCAAGGACTTCAAGGATAGAGGACAAGACTGTGTTTCACATCTGACCAAAAGCCTGTATAGGCTCTTTGAGGGTGATGGAGCTCTGGAACAGTCTGCCTAAAGAGGCTTTGGAGTCTCCTTCTCTGGAGATATTCAAAACCCACCTGGACACAATTGTGCAACCTGCTCTAGGTGAACCTGCATTAGCAGGGTGGTTGAACTAGATGATCTCCAGTGGTCCCTTCCAACGTTATTATTCTGTGATACCATTCTGTGATGGCCAGTTTTCAGGAAAGAAGCTACAGGCTTGGAATCAACAGAACTCAGAAATCAACTAGGAACATAACCAAAGGCGGCTAGGAAGATCAGGTAAGATCTGTCTTGGGGTTGAATGTATCTATAGGTGATTTCTGGCTTTGAACAATCCAAAACTCAAAGCCAACTCAAGCATACGCTGTTGGGGCCCTAAAACAAAATATTGTGAAAACCCCCATGAAGCTGAGGCACTTTTCAGAATTGCTCTAATTCATCTGTATAAAGCAAGTGCAGAGGGGTACTTCAACAATGAAGCCTCCTTTTATCAGAAGCTATATAAATTTATAGATAAATAGCATCCTTAATCCATAGATATCACAATATGAAGTGTTATTTTTGGATTCTTTTATCCCAAAACAAAATTCAGAAAACTCGATGTTAATACCTTAACTTCTCCTTTGGATAAATTTCAGACATCTTGTCAAGTAAAGAAGGAGCTGGTTTTCACATTATGGTATTTGAAGTAATCAAAACTGATACATAAAATTATTACTGCCATCATCAACTAACAATTTACCTTATTTGAAATCTTAACAGTGCATTGATTCTTCTGTTTTAGAAACTAGACTCTCTTCCCATAACCTCTGAACACTGTGATTTCATCAGCTAAAAAGTGAAATGAAGTGAAAATGTACTCACTTATGTTATTTCTTACTTCATTTAATTTTTCTCCAAGGCATTTAGCTTCGGCAAACCTGTCAGTGCAAGCATAATGATACAGAATTATTTTAAAGAACAACTAATTAAACTAGTTGTTTACAATAAAATACAAAATTACTCAGGACTACTTTTGATTTGTAAGTAGAACTAGTTCAAAAAAATTTTCCGTCAGAAAAGATTGTCTGGTCTAAAAGAAACCATGCAGCCAATACGTTTACTGAACAGATAAAACAAATTTATTTCACTTTCTAAGTTTAAAAAATTATGTTAATTTTAAATATCTTAAATATTCATATTACACTACAATGTCAATTTTAATGTGCTACATTACTTGCAATGTTTTAACATACACCTATGTAAAAGAAAAAAATGCAAGCAAAGTCAAAACAAAATCTTGAAAGTATTAGAACTTCTGCCACCAAGAATTTTCAGATTTCAGCCTATAATTTGTATGTTGCTGATGATCACCTTTGCTGTGTGAAAATGTACATCCCAGTCACTAAGAAACCTCTCAAACAGAAATACAAGAAAGTGTGGCAAAACTAAATTGTTCTGTTCTAAGAACAATTAGTTCTTAGTCCTCATGTGAATGCAGACTTTCAGATGGTATGTAGCTACTGCTCAAAGACCAATACAAGCCAAAGCTAGCCACATGAAGATACACAAGTAGCAACCAAGAAGCAGGCTGAGAAGGATGAAAATAAATCAATGAATCAGGCTTTGTAAACTCCCTTTTTGTAGTATGCAAATAGCTTAACCTCAAATCAAAACTGGAAATCAGGTGTTTTAAAAAGTGACATTCCCACCAGGTATGTTTCTAAGTTAACTCACTGACCACTTCCTTATTACATTCAAATAATCAAACCCTCACATGGTATGTAAAATATTTCAAGGATCAGAAGTTTCTTTTTTAGCTTGCAACTGCTCACTGTATGTCTTGGTCCTTAAGGAAATGTATAATATCTAAGTATATCCTTAAAAAACAGCTGCCTAGAGAGCCTTACACATTCACTTATATTCTCTACATTCCCTATGGTCAGCTAGAATTTGATCTTGAACTGCTTTTGTGCTTTTTTCTGTCAGTTTTCTGATCTTTTATAACAGTTGGTGTCAGAGCTATTCTCTTACACTTATTTACCTCAGTACTACATAAAACTGTTTAGGGCAAATAGCACACATATCAGGATATCAAATGCCAAGTATATTCTTCTGTAAAAATAATGTCAGGCAATTCAATGTACAATGGCAAAGTCTTAAGAGTCTCTGAGTGAACTGAGGCTTGTTGAAGGAAATATCCATTGTAATAGTTTAAATAGTAATAGTTTAAAATGTAGAAGGATGATTTCCTACATAGTGACATTTGTTGTAGGACATTAGGCTTGCTATGAAGTTCTGAATTGTTACTTGGGATTGTTACTCCACAATGCAAGCACAGCGACACAGAATTATTCTAAAGAATGAGCAAGGTTCAACTCGTATACATCCAAGTAAGTGAAACTTAAGCAATCCTTCAACTGATGTGGAAGACTTTTGGTCTAGCCAAAGTAACTGAGGAAATCCACAAACTGTATTTCTGTCTAACTTAAATAATGACAAAACAGAGTCAAGAAATATGACTTTCCCCTGGGGAGGCAGGATTTGGAAAATTGCCCTTTCTCAATTAGTCCATTTCCCTATAAAACTGGAAGAAGTTAGAATTTCAGTTGCCCGCATTTGCATCTGTTCACAAACATTTGCTTTCAAGGCTGAATTCAACATGCCTAAATAGCTGACACTGCAGGGCTCCTTCAGCACTTACTGTTTCTTACAAGAAGAAGGCAGGAGACTTTGAAGCACCTGTGAGACTTCTGCATAAGCTTTTTCCACTGATAGAGCACCCAAGCAAGCCTTGAAGTTTGTGTAAAGATCAAAGGGAAACACTCCAAAGTACTTCTCTCTTTCTTTCCCTCAGCTCCCAGGAGCCAAATACTAAGTTTAACAATTACTTAGTAATTCCTGAGGCAAATCTCCTGTTGACTCTTGACTCTGATTCATGCTCACAGAGAGATTTAGCTGGACAAGTTGAAGCCAGATATCTATTCAGCCCTTATTCATAGGTTACTGCCAATAGTTGAATGGGTCATGCATCTGTTTCTCAAACACCACAGTTTATAAACTGGCACAATAACATAAACTGAAATTTGACATTAATTTATGAGAGTCCAACAAATTCCATCTGTGACTATGAATCACAGTCAAACAAAATAAACCAGATAGAGACATAAGATTTGACTCTAATATTGAAAGGGAAAAGACTACTTCTGATACTCCTCTAAGAAAAAGGTAAAATTGCTATGAATAATGATGAGTGAAAAATTGTATTGTTAGCTGAAAAGAGCTCATGTGTATCGTACATGGAGACCACTCCACAGAAAGGCCAAAGCTGCCAAACCTTGCCTTCTATTACCTACAAGATAAATGTTCCACGATGAAACCCCAAAGGGTATTTAGCCACTAATCTTAGTGGAACAAGCGTTTTTGCAAAGTTTTCACTCTTTGAATACAAATGCCAGTAATCAAACAAGAAAGATTTTGAAAATAAATCTCTAACTCATAATGTAAACTGAGACAAACTCAGAGGCTGTCTAATGAGTGAATGGAGACATTTAGTGAATTAAATGAACATTCACTCATTTTTATTAGAAATTACAGCAACAAGTGACCTAAGTGAAACTCATCCTTTCCATGAAACCCATCCATATGTACTGAACAAACAAGTCAGCTGCTTACCAGTTGAAATACAGAAAGCAAGGAAGGAAGAAAGTGGAAAAAAATTAATGGAGAACGACAAAAGAAGAGTAGATTTTACACATCTGTAAACTCAGTAAAATTTTACAACTGGAAATAGTGACTAGGAAGGGATTTAAAAGCTTTGTGCAGTATGCAATATTACATTGGGGTGGCTCAGCTGGGAAGATTTCCTGGTAGTATATTTCACCAGAAAATGAGATGCATTTTTCTCATCCTCAAAGAAACAATGCTAAGAGAACATGGTTGCATTGAGAAACGGGATATTATTAAGTTCTCTGGAAGTCAAGCACAGGAAGTACAAATTGCAGAAATCTGATTCTGCCTGGGCATAAACAGATTTTTTTAAGTAAGGCAGCAGTTATTAATGTACAGAAGAAAAATGACAAATAATTGCTTTGTATTAACTACAAACTAAGCTGTAGAAGATCAACCTTTTCTGTCTCACAAAGGCATTTCCCATAGGCAGCTGTTCTAATAGGATAGCTTGAGTTCCACTGTCTTTCACTTGAATGGCAAGTCAGTAAATGATTTGCAGAGAGAAATTATCCTTAACTATATAAGCTTCCCCACTTTTGAAATCCTGAGTTACAGTACTGAGCTCCTGCCTCTGTAAAGAGCTCTGAAGCAGTAGGTGATAAGTTTTATGTCAAAACCAGTATTTCCTTTATGCATTTTTTAAAAACAAGACAAATGCTTTTCAGTATTTGATTTAATCAACTGGTTACATTTGATTGTTTATACACAAGTCGTTACAGAAAAAAAAAGAATCTGTATCTGTACAAATACGTATATTCACATCTTATGAAGCAACAGTTGCTTCAGTCGAACTTCCATCTAGGCTTACTGACAGTTCACCATTCAATTAATATGAGTGATAAAATGCACTTGAAGACTCATGGAGATGAGCCAGGGGCTCCTGAAGTAATAGCAGCCAATGGGGAAACACCAGTGAAATACCTCAAAGGAATAAAGGGGCTGTTCCTCTAAGAAGATGACATGGCTGACAGCCCATCTGAAGTGCCATTTGCAGATGACCAAGCTGTGTGGTGCAGTTAACACATCTGAGGGAAGGGACACCATCCAGAGGGACCTGGATGAGCTCAAGAAGTCGTCCTGTGTGAACACCATGAGGTTCAACAAGGCCAAGTGCAGCATTCTGCACCTGGGTCACAAGGTCCCCCAGGATCAATACAGGCTGAGGGATGAAGGGATGGAGAGCAGCCCTGCAGAGAAGGACTTGGAGTACTGGTGGATGAAAAGCTGTATGTGAGCTGGCAATGTGTGCTTGAAGCCCAGTCAGCCAACTGTATACCTTGGGCTGCATCAAAAGAAACATGGCCAGCAGGTCGAAGGAAGTGATTCTGCCCCTCTGCTCTGGCGGGACCTCACCTGGAGTACCTCCAGCTCTGGAGCCCTCAGCACAGAAAAAACATGGATGTGTTGGAGTGGGTCCACAGAAGGGCCACAAAAATGATTAGAGGGCTGGAACATCTCTCATATGAAGAAAGGCTGAGAGAGTTGGGGTTGTTCAGACTGGAGAAGAAAAGTCTCCGGGGAGACCTTATTGCAGCTTTTCAGTAGTCATAGGGGGCTTATAAAAAGATGAGGACAAACATTTTAGGAGGCTCTGTTGCAATAGGACAAGGGGTAATGTTTTTAACTAAAACAGGGTAGATTCAGACTAGATATAAGGAAGAAATTGTTTACAATAAGGGTGGTGAGCCACTGGAACAGGTTGCCCAGAGACGTGGTAGATGCCCCATCCCTGGAAACATTAAAGATCTGGTTGGATGGGGCTCTATGTAAAATGATCTGAGAGAATTGGGCTTGTTCAGTCTGGAGAAGAGAAGGCTCTAGGGAGACCTTATTGCAGCCTTCCAGTATCTGAAGGGGGCCTACAGGAAAGCTAGGGAGGAACTTTTTACAAAAAAGTAGTGATGGGACAAAGGGTAGTGGGTTCAAAATGGAAAACAGAATATTTAGATTGGAAATTAGGAGGAAATTCTTCACTCTTAGGGTGGTAAAACACTGGAACAGGTTGCCCAGTGAAGTTGTGGATGCTCCATCCCTGGAGGTGTTCAAGACCAGGTTGGATTGTGCAGTGATCAACCCTGTCTAGTGGGAGGTGTCCCTGCCATGGCAGGGGTTTGGAACTAGATGATCTTTGAGGTCCCTTCCAACCCAAATCATTCTATGATTCTGTGATCTAGTTAAAGATGTCCCTACTCATTGCAGAGGAGCTGGGCTAGATGACTTTTAAAGGTCCCTTCCAATTCAAACTATTCTATGATCCTATGATAATTAACAAGTCAAGAAAATATACCCAAAATACCCAAAGGAAAAAATAAACAGCTAAAAATAAGTAATTTGTGAACCAAATACTGTTTGTGGTGTGACAGAAGTGGTTATGCAACTATAAACAAAATTATTAACATGAGAGGCCTACATATGAAGGGAAGTTATGGTAACCTTTAAACATGTGGTTTCCACACACTTCTTCCTGTGCAATTTGAACACTGGCTGGGTAACAGAGCTTTTGTGTAACTGGTAGTTCAGAGGCTGCATTCCAAATTACAGACTGGACTTGATATAAATCTATTCTAATGAACTTGGTAAACTTGGAGCTATAGGCATCTTTGCTAAAAATGCCTGCAAATAGCAGGGGAAAAAGTGTCTTGCTCCAGGGTATCAACATTTACATTAGCGCTGATTTCAGCAATCAGCTGATGCACATTAGACAAGGGTTACCCAAGGCATTAGTCTGAATCTCTTTGTCCTTTAGGGGAAGCAAATCTGGAATCAAACTTTGTGGGTTCTGCCCATCTCTATTACATGTTGTGCAACCAGAAGAAAATACCGGTTTGCTTCATAGTAATAAGAAACAGAAAATATGGAAGAATTGTGATTAACTAGAGGAAATGCAGAACTGTGTTGCTCCCATTATCATGCTATGACCATGAATTGTTCTGCTCAATAGACAGCAATGCCAGAAATGACTGCAGTATAATCATTTATGCAGTGATGACACAATTATGTGGCATCGCGATATATTGATCAGAAGAAAGGCATTACTAAACACCCTATTTACACAGATGAATTCTTACATTCATCTAATACCTTAGCGATTTGTGTCTCTATAGCTAAGTTATAGATCCAGGTAAAAAGTTACCCAGTTCAGAAAAGTGAAAAATAGCAAGATCTTGACTAACTCACAGAGATGTGGTGATCATTTCTTGCCTTAATTTCACTGAAGTAAATAAGATTCAGTAACTACGAAAACAACGCCTTTTGTGCCCAATAAGTGGGATAAATTGTGTTATCAAGAAATCTGAAGAAGAAAGGAGAAACCTGAAGAAGGAGAAAACCCTAGAAAAAAAAAGGAAAGAAAAACCCCCCAAACCTTTAAGGGAAATGTTAATTACAAAGGTAGATTGCTTTTAGCATCTGCAATCTCAAAACTTTGTATTTCTCTTGTAGTACAAGAAGGATTAATTCTTGAAACACCAACGCTGAAATAGTACTGTTATCCAATTAACATAGACATGTGTTGTTTAATTTGAGATGTTTAAAATCTGCTTTATGAAAATTCATGTTTTCAGTGTTTTGCCATTCTCACCATATCCACCAGAAGATTTGGAAGTGTTTGGCCAGCATTAACAATAAATGTGGAGGAGGAAAGTTTTTGAGTGCAAAACTGGCAGAGAAGCTAAAATCACCTGGCACACAAGTTAGGAATAACAGACAAAAGCACATGTTAAACATCTCCTAGCTTACTGTCCAACTCAGTAAGGCATTTTTGACAATAGAAGTTGCAGTAATTGATTCAGTCACATGGATCTTACTTCCTCTAGATAATTCATGATAACATTGCTTCAACATGGCTATAAAGATAAGATGAATAAAACCAGAGGAAATATGCACTAAGATTCCTCATGCTACTTTAAAATTCTATCCAGACTTCTATACCATCACCACTCAGTGCCTCCTGAATATGTAATATCCCCAGTAAGAAAAGGCAAAGTTTCTGTACCAAGCTCTCAAAAGAAGCCTGGGATCGCTGGTGTAAAATTACGCATTCCTACCCGGACTCATAATGAACTCTCAGATGTCTGTCCTCAGCTGTATCTTGCTTTGACGCTCACCTCTGTTTTAGAAGCTGTTTGTTGTCCTCAATGGTTACACTGTCAGCATGATCCCGCCTGAAAACTTCAAAAGCTTCCTGACATCCAAGGGACATCTCTCCTCCTGCCCCAAGAAAAAAAGGATTACTTCAGAGTGACCAAAAGACAGACATTTTGCACTTATTTAACTCCCATTTAGACAAATATAGCAAGTCAGCCTAGGGGTCTTAAAGCACCCAGAAGACTAAGTTCAGTGTTCCACCAATGGAAAAACACTTTTGACAGAAGATTTATCTGACAAAATAATTTCATTTCACTTCTCTAAGGTCTGAATGTTTAAGCTGCACAATGTCTCAAGGCAACTTAAAATGTTTTTAAGTAAAATCAAACTTTGAAAATTTTAAATATGTGAAATAATCTTAAGTGTGAGCCAGAGGTATTCTCACAGCAGCAAACTGCAATTTAGTGCTGTATTCCCTGTCTTATATTGGCCCCAGACTTTTTAGTTTTGTATTAGTGACTGTTTTTCACCCTCTTTTAAGTGAAGCAGGTATTCTACATACAAAAATGGCTGGTTCCTGTATTTTACTTTTTCATCATGGCATTTGTTTCCTTTATTGAACCAGAAGGTCAAAACCAATTTGGCCTTCAAATATTTTTAAAAATCATTATGGAAAAGCATTACAGTCTCCATTATTTATCAGTTCTCATTGCTAGATGATCTACAGATCCAAGTAAGAAATCATGCATCTGTAATATAATTACCAAAAAAAAATAATTCTAAGGCTTAAGGAGAATGAAAGATTACAACAGCATATGTGTTATCTGGAGTACATATATGTCAATAAATAAGCAAGGAGAAAAGATGAGCCTTGCACTTAAATTACAGTAATGAAGATAGTTCAGGAGAAGAAATGGGGAGGAATCTCAAACTGTATGAAAAATGCAAAATACCTCCATCTTTAATTCAGCCTCATGGTAGCAAATTAAACCTCAAAATGGTATTTCTTAAGCTGGAATTTGATTAGCTTTCATTTATTTTTCCTCTAGAGTCTTTCTTCTGTCCTACTCACAAGCCTTCCTTCCTGTTTCAGAGCTATGAAGACCCCCAAATTCATTGTGCACAAGAGCTATAAAGTTTCCTGGGAATTCTGCTGTGCAGGAGTTTTCTATATGTTTTGTGCCAAGGGACCAGTGTTACCATAAACGTATGTATGAATGTATGCCAATTATTTTCTGGGCTTCCTGCTTTGCAACTTTGGTGTAAGTGGGGATGCTACATTAACAAAACATACCTAATCAGGTTGGGATATGTAATACGGGGATGGTACACCTTACTGGGGTCTAGGTCCATAAGCTGCATTTTATAGTCACTCCAAATATGTTCTGCTGCCCCTCATCATCAGGATTACTCCCCACTGACCTCAGTGAGATTTCTGTGCTGTAAGATACTGTTTACGGTAAAGGTTGGTAACAAAAACTACCGTTCAGGGTTCAATAATCAGTAAAAGTTTAAAGAAGTTTATTCAAAATATAGTAGAAATACGTGCCCTCTGTTTCAGTCAAAAGAATCAGCACATCTGTTACTAATTTAAAAATTTTGAGTTGAAAATAGAACCACCAGGAATGTTTGAATGGCAAAGCATGCAGAAATGCTCCACCCTTTTCGAATAAGGAAATAAAAGAAAGATACTGTGCAGTCTTTACTGCTGTGTGATCCAAAGGAGCAAGAGGATTTAACAAAAAATATTTTTCTGTGATGATGACCTGAGAATATAATGTTCATGTTTCATGCTTGAAGAAAAACAGGCAGCTTTGCAAGCAGAATTTTATAGCACACTCATCCCATCACTAGCATTAATTTTAATATGCAGCCTGAATTGACCCTCTAGAATTGCTTTTGTTGCAGAAAAAAGTTTGTATTAAGTGCAGAAAGCCTGGATGAATTTCGTGGCTGAGTCTAAAATAAACAATGAAACACCCTTACTTATACGTAACCCTGCAATGTAAAGTATTTAACCCCTCTGGCAACGTGCTGCTTTTGAGAGCAGAAGCAAAACCAGCAGAAGTAAGTTTGGAAAACAAAACTATTGCAGTGATTATTGCTTCTGGCTGGCAGAAATGCATCAACCAAAATTAAAGGCAATCTGATAATCATTTTCCAACGTTACATTAAAAGACAGCAAATTTGTACAGCCAAACAAAGCACATAAAAATAGATCCCCAGAATTCCTGAGAAGGGAAAATTTTCTGGTTTACACAGTCCAGTTTAAGAAAATACAGAAATATAGGAAGTAGTAAACAATCACATTCTGAAAATGTTATCTAAGAAAAGCTTAGAAAGGACCATTAAGTTTGTACCTTATCACAATACGAGGATAAAATAGCTACAGAAGAATGTTGCAGCCTGTGGGTCATGACAGCAACACTTGGGATGATAATACTACAATGTTCATACTAGTAGAAGACTGCAAGAAACATTGGAAGCTTGATGGAGTGCTTGTGTTTTCATTCTGCTCAGTAATGAATATTATTCCTTCTCCATGGCTGACGTATCTTCAGTCACGTGGTTTAAATTTCCTTAAATAATCTATAATCTCATAAAGTAACTTCATCTTCTTTCAAATGGCCTCCAAGTGCAAAGGTGCACTACCATTATTGGCATGTTCCTAATTCAAACAAATAAGCTATATGTTCTCTTAAAACAAGGTGCTATTAAATTTCTGGTTTTCTATAGCTGTAAAGTGAAACCTATGTATAGCAATATATACATGATGTGAATAAAAGTAGAACTGAGAGAAGAAACCATTGATAACACATTTTTGGCAAGGTAGCTAAACAGTTAACTAAAACTGTTAGACTTGCAGAAAACAATTTCTTTTACTGGCCAAACAATTTCTACTCTCCTCCTTTAATACCATGGCATAGTGTTACAGAATAAATACTTGAAAATTCTTATCTAAGGGAGAATCATCATATCCTACCGGATGAGAACCAGGAAACACATGTCATCAAGTCATTACAATGTGAACTGGAATAACCATTACCATAAAAATAATTCAGATCATTGGAAAAAGCATAAATTTTTCTTGCAATCCCATTCATGAAACCCCAGTTGACAGGGTTGCATTAAAAAAGTGATAAATTTTGTATCAAGTTAATTTTAATTATACCTTTCCTGTTAGGTTGTGTAAATTGGCTTTAATATTAAAACACTCATAAATATGCCCAGCTCACAATGTGAAATTCATAGCAAAACCATCATTATCTACAGAAATTCAAACAGCTTAAATTTTGGGAAAATTCTGTTTTGATCCACGTCCTGAATTTGAATGTTTAAGAACATTCTCATTAAAGGTTTGATTTCAGTCTGTACTAGTTTCGGTTTAATAGGCTCCTCTCATAAAATGTGCAAATTACAGCTGTCCCACTGAAGTTGGTTCAGAAAGCAGAATGACAATGATGGCTGAACTAGAGCAGCAAGATCTGAAAGGACCAAGAAATAGGAATCTTGCTGTAGTATTGATTAGCTTATTATCAATATGGGCTAAACTTTTAAAATCAGTAATAATTCAAAATACACTGAGCAAAAATGTAATAAGGCTTTTGGATGTGTCTGATTACTTTTTGAGATGACATAAAAATATGAAAGTGATTTCAAGACTCAGTTGTATGCCTACAGCAGGTAGAAGCTGGCATAGCAGCAAAGCCTCTGGCAGATGTTATGCATCCTATTCTATCAGTAACTAATTTAGAGATCACACAGAATCATAGAATGGTTTGAGCTGGAAGGGACCTCAAAGATCATCCAGTTCCAACCCCCTGCCATGGGGAGGGACACCTCCCACTAGATCAGGTTGCTCAAAGCCCCATATTACCTAGTTTTGAACAAATCCAGCGTTGGGGCATCTACAGCCTCCCTGGGCAACCTGTTCTAGGGACTCACCACCCTCATACTGAAAAATTACTTCTTAATTTCTAATCTAAATCTACCCTCTTACAGTTTAAAGCCATTACCCCTCATCCTATCACTAGAAGCCCTCATAAAAGTCCCTCCCCAGCTTTCTTGTAGGCCCCACTGCTCTCCCAACAGCTACTCAGCCAGTCATGTCATCATAGAAGGCTATGCCATTGGTGAAGCATGATTTCCGCTTGGTGAATCCATGCTGACTACTCCAAATAACCCCCATTTTCTCCATATGCTTAGAGATGGCATGCAGAATGAGCTGCTCCATCACCTTGCCAGGGATGGAGGTGAGCCTGTAGTTTCCTGGTTCCTCCTTCTTGCCCTTTTTGAAGACTGCAGTGACACTGGCTTTCCTTCAGTGCTCAGGCACCTCTCCTGTTCTCCGCGACCTTTCAAAGATGATGAAAGTGGCTTAGCAATAACATTGGCCAGCTCTCTTGGCACTTATGGGTGGAAATCACTGGGGCCCAAGAATTTGTGGGTGTTCAGCCTGCCTAAAAGATCTCTAACCTAATTCTCCTCAACCAAAGGAGAGTCTTCCTTCCTCCAGACTTTCTCTCTTGCCTTCAGGAACCAGGATTCCTGAGGGAGGGTCTTAGCAGTAAAGACTGAATGCTGCCTTTGTTTTAGTAACTCTGCCTTCTCTGTGTCCTCTGTCACCATATCATTTACTCTTTGCTGGTACATATACAAATGCTATTTACAGCCATCCTGAACAACTATTAGTGCCTCACAAACTTTAATTAGGAAAATAAGTTAAAGGAACACACAGGGTAAACTTCCAGCAGAGAAATTATAAGGCTCAATGATATTTTAAAGTTAAATAGTTTCCACTGGCAGTACTCAGGAACTATATCTGAGTAGGTAAAAGCATGCCACATGTGATCAAACATGGTTGTATATATTTAAATGACAATACAGATTTTTAAATGTATTCAACCCTCACAAATGCTATTGTAGCTTGCTTTAGTGATCCCAGTTTATAAATATGAGAAAAATTTTAAGGGCTTAAAATCTTTATGAAAAAAATCTGAAGTGTGCTCAAACTGGAAATGGTACCTCCAGAGTGCCGAGCCTGGCCACCTCCTCTTTTTTTTTTTTTTTTTAATTTGTTTGTTGAAAAGGGTATTATTACTCAGAGGGAGACCTTCATAAAGTTTAATGCATCAAACCTATCAAGAAAATATTTATATTGTTCTTCAGTTAAGTATAGAAAAATATTTAAAATGATAGCATGAAATTGATATCTTCTCTGTCAGAAAGCAGAATCAGTGTCTCCTCACAACTCCACTTTTTAACCAGCTTTTGGTCCTGGTAGGAGAGTTCTAAAGGGGTTCCAGCAGCCTCATGCTGGAGGTTGCCAGTTTAACCTACAAAAAGAATTGGAAACACCTTTCCAGGAGAAAGGAAATAAGGTTGCAAGTTGAGCTGTTTTGAGCGAGGAACATTAAGATTGATAACAAAGCAAACTCTTGGGAATAGCTGTTCAGACCATGTATTCTGATGAGAAAGGCATCTGTTCACATATCTGCCCACATAGCTGTTTTTCAGAAACTACATTTTCAGAAACCACATTACAGTCTTTCCATTCCTACTAATTGCTCTGTTGGACAAAAATTGCCAACTCTTCCACAGAGATCAACAGGAATTAACAGGAGCAAAAATTCTCCTTGGCTCAAGAAAAGCTCTCATTCAAGTGAGGGTTGCTTGAAGAGTTTCAGGATGGCGGCTGGTGTCAATTCTGAGTCTTCATGCTTACAAAGACTGCCAACCTGTTTGTGTTGTTATGTATTTCCACTTACTATCAAATATGAACAGAAGAACTGTGGGCACTTTCAAATGAAACTAAAGACAAATTATTTGGTAAGTCTTTGTAATAAAAGAAGTACTACAAGTGTTTGCAATGTAAGCATAATTCATTACACCTTTACTAGGATCCCTCAAGATACAGCCACTTGTTCAGAATGGAAAAAAGCAGATTTACTAGAGCTTGGGAATAACAAATGAAAAAAGAATAAATACTCTAACATAGAGAAAAAAACCTAAAACACCCAATCAAACCAATATACAATAAATACTTCCTCACTGTAAAGCTCAGCTAAATTCTTCATGGAAATCATGTGCATTACATATGGCTACCTTCATTAGCCTGCAGTTCAAAAATTGGGAAGACATAAACCAAGGTTGCTCACGGTACCCCTGCAGTGTTGAACTGCAAAACACCAGCATAATTTAATTTATCTGTCTCTGGAGTTTCTTTGTTTATTTACAGGGGAGGAAGAGCGTAAAATGGAACAGTTTGAGTTTATGAGCATGTTTATTGTGCTATTAAACAATCTAGGCAGGTCAGACAGCACTCCACAAGTGAAAATTTCTAGTGTGCAAACCCTTGAGTTAATTGGTGCATGGGTTATTTACCTAGGCATAATTTTATCCACATGAAATTAATTGATTGACAAGGCAAACTATTCCATATACGTTGAAATAATTTATAAATCGAAGAGAAATCATCACTAAATTAAACACCACAAATGCCTAACACCAAAGGACAAACTTGTAGAGGAGTATGCCAGACACAAATCGAAGTACCCGTTCTACTGCAATGAATATTGTTAAAGGATATGTGGTCAATAAAATGGGATTGCTTTAAGAGTACTAAAATAAAAGAACAAAAATGAAATGTTTCATACAAGGCCAACTCTGTAAAAGTCAATTTTTATAAAGCTCAACTGGAATGCTTAAAAAAACCCCTCAAAATGAACAACTTAAAAGAATCCCATTAGGGGTAGATTTTTACATTAATTAATATTCCTCTGCAGGAGTAGTAAGCCAAATATTGAACTGTATTTCAAAAACAAAGTTAGATGAAGCATAAACTTAATTTAAAACAAGATGGAATTGACTATTTTAAGATTGTCCAAGACCACAGAACAACAGTAACAAAACTCCAAATGGGATATAATAGCTGAATTTAATCATGTTGACTTTCATTAGTTTCATTACTTTAAGACATCTCAGGTGACAGTATAGGTAAGAAAAATATTTTTTATATTAATCCAGCTGTATTTTTTAGTAACCTACTTTTGCAACAAAAGCCACTTGACCTTTAATGCCTAATGATATTCAGAAATACAATTTTAGGCTCTTTACCGAAATGGCTGATACTGGATTGAACCTTGGAGTGATTTCAATGTGAAAAGTTTGAAACTAGTAAAATCTCTTTCCCTCATTTTCCTCTTTGTGAAAATCAGTCTATTATTTCATCTACCTGTCAAATGTTGCAAAGCCCAAGGCTAGTGAGAATTACAGGATAGAAGAAAACTAATAGTAACTTACACTATCATCACCTTCACCTGATAGAGCAGTTCTTTTCCTAGGATGTCTTAGACTTGGTTAGCAGGACCATTTTGATTTGACTCTGTTTCTCAGACGACATGGCATGGTTTCAAGAGGCTGTAGAATATCTGCACTAGCATTAATGATTTACAGCAGGCCTACTTTTGTGTTACGTAGTTATGCTTCTATATTTTACTTAGCCAATGGGCATCAGAGTTACCAAATTCAAAGTCAAAGCAGAGGAACTGAGGGTGCACTTAAAGGCTACTTAGCATGAACAAAATGTTTACAGGTAACAGCAGTGAAGAATGAAGTAGTCTACCTGTCGTCCCAACCAAGTTTTTCTCATGATACCAGTATTACTGCAGAAATATTTTACATTTAATGTATGACAGTTTGTATGCCTCAAAAGAGGAAAAAAAAAAATTTTCAGCTACCATTTACCTTTTTAAAGCAGCCTGTGAGATCATATTTGATTGTATAATACGCACACACATTGGAAGTCCTTAATTAGTAGGTACAAAGAATGAGCCTGAAATGAAGCATGGTAAGCTTGGCAGAAGCCCGTGGGTTGGACACAAAGGAAAATATGAAGTCAAACCCACAAGAACTTTAGAAGACCCACCCAATGGTGCTGCCACTTCTAAATAAGTAAGATTCACTTTTGCTTATACTAGAATCACATTTCATAACTTCTCATAAAACAGGACATATATCTTATACTGCATGGTGCAGTTTATACTAAATAATGGATATTAGAAATAGAAAGTGCATTTCTCTGTCTCTGTAGGAGTCTATATTCTATATCTGTTCCCTTTAATAGTTGAGGCAGTTGTAACAATTTTATTAAACATAAGAAAACACCAATACTAGACACTTGAGTCACCTATCAGCTTTAGTTTAGACTACTGTGCTTAAGATTAAGATTTCATTGAAGATTAATAGCCAATTAAATGTGAATGTTTTCATATCCTTCATGTATTTGCCATGTTGCAGTAGCAACATTTGCTGCTTCTGTTTCAGACCTGAAGATGAGCTTTTATGTTCAAAACCTTGTCTGCCTTTTTCAACTAGACAAATAAGTTTAAGAAAAGATAGAATAAGGTTAAGAAAATTTGCCTGATTTATACGACATATGCTGTTTTGAGAGATAGATACAGTATTTAAATTATCCTTTTAAATATCTCTTAATTTTAGAAAAATGACTGAATGGTGGGATAAGAATATTTCAAGAGCTCTACCAAATGACAGCCTACACCAATGGAGTCATGACAGCTTGGATCAAATGCAAGTGAAGTTTTTTGTTAGGGACATCTGTAGAGATCTGCATGTATTTTTGGTGCCTGGAGAATTGTCTCTACCACCAATCTTGCCGGTAACATCATAAACCACAAAAGAGGCATATTTCATTTTCAGAGCAGTTTAGCAGAGGAAAAATGACTTGTTATAAACATCAATCTGGTTTTGGAAACTTACTGTACTTTTAATCTCATACTACATTTTAGCTTTATTCTTTATTAAGATACTGAGGTTTTCTGAAGTAGAAGTCTGTAGGAACGATATCTTAGGAAGACAAGAAAAAATAGTCTGCAGTGGGTACACCAACAATCAGTACCAGCTTAGTGTTATCTCAATATTTCAGGCTATAAACTACAGGAGTGCAGGAGCCACCTCATGAGCAACTAGTTGTCTCTTTTTTTTTTTTT
>JAVSBS010027668.1:4117-23224 GCA_033124195.1 Coracias cyanogaster
CACCTCCCTGGGCAGCCTGTTCCAGTGCCTAACTACCCTCTCAGTGAAGAATTTCTTCCTAATATCTAATCTAAACCCCCTCTGACGCAACTTGAGGCCATTTCCCCTTGTCCTATCATTACTAATTTGAGAGAAGAGACCAGAACTAGCCTCGCTACAACCTCCTTTTAGGTAGTTGTAGAGGGCAATGAGGTTCTGTCAGAGGACCAGGTTCTTGATCAAACCTTTCCTCTTCTTCCTCCTCCCTTGGTAATTGATGATATGGACCCACTGTTTTCCTTGTCCACTGTTTCTTTTTCACTACTGGGACATTTACTGCAGTTGTGATTCGGGTCCCTGCCTCAACCACACTACGGAGCTGTGGTTCAATAGGCACAGACCAGGCCCTGGTACAGTGCTAGAAGCTGCTGTTTTTTATTGGGTAGGCAAGGCACCCTTCTATCAGGTGGCATGTCAGTTTGCCAGGGTTGCTTGCCTGTTCAGGTGTAAAGTCCCAGGTCATGGGAGATGATCACTACCCTAGGAACCTGCTCAAATCCTTCCACACATCCTGCCAACCAGGGACTGGCCACCTCAGGGCACGTTTCAATATCCGCTCAGCCAAAGGTCTATTCCTCAGCCACATGGTGCATGACAACATTGAAATAATCTTACACAGATATGAACAGGCCCAAATAATTCTCACTTGGCTGTATTTATTAGTCCTTCTGGTGGGTTTAGCTTACATTTCTCTATAGCAAGTAGCATAATGAGGATGGCTAGTTTAGGACTTTACTTAATAGGCAGAGATGGATTGCCCTTTGGATATTCTGCCACATTCCTCAAAAGGTGGTACTTGTACTTCTCGCCTTTATTGGCAATATTCACATAAGGAAGACTTAATAATAGAAGGCAAAAAAATCTGAAAGGGCAAACTCCTACAGTATGCAGTGAGCCAAAAGCAATTTCAGCTCTTCCTCCACCTAGTTCTACTTAGGGATTGCCATTTCCTCTGTCTGTCCTAGCTTCTAAGCTGTTACAGAAATATAACAATTTGCAAATGAGGAGGAAAAGTGTAAAAAGGAGAAAAAAAAAATGTGGACACAAACCTCTATTAGCAGAATCTTGCTTTGACTGTTAACACACCACTCATGGCTCTGTCAAATTCCAATGTAGTGGTCTTGTCTCTTCATGGTACCTGAAATAGCCCCAAATTAATGAATTGTCTCTCTCATACTGGATGAAAGAAATGAATATACTTTTTCAATAGGCCTGATTTTACTGGGTTATGCAGCTTATTTTTCGTCACAGTACTACCTTTATCAGGTCTGCATCTAAATAAGCCTCCACAGTTTTAACCTAAAATGGAAAATGCTGGTGCTTTTTATATTGATTGTTTCTCCAAACTTAAATATGTGGTAATTGACATAAATAGAAATAATTTACAGAAGCAGCTGTAAACGAGATGTCATTTCGCAAACACTATTTGTATAAAGCCTTTGTGTACAACCTAATAATAAGCAGGGCTCCAGAAATGTGCACGGAACTGAAAATGGATCAACTGTGCCATAAAAATAATAGTTCATTGCCCCAGGTGGCTAATCCTTAGAAGCATCATGAGGGTGCAACAAGCAATCAGAATTACTGAGCCACTAAATTATTGTGCAGTTTCAAAAACTCAACATACATTAGTATAGTTTATGTGGTGTTTTAAGGGCATTCTATACACTTAGAGTGCACAGGCATGGTGTCCTCAGCAAGGAACATGCAATTCTGAAACCCAAAATGCTCTCAGGCCAATTGAGAAGGATATTTTTTTCCTTCCAAGCTTTTCCACTAAACAGAAAATTTGTGCTGAGTTTATCTTCTATGCAATATTAGCACCATCTTAATTTTTTCCATTAAATCTTTATCAGCTGAAAAAAATTTAAGAAATATCACAAATCCTGCATTGAAAATAAGCAAATCTGTTTCTCCCTTGTGCTATTAAGTTCTTATGACTTGCACCTAATGTATTATTTTATTAAATAAGAATAAAACCAACCTGATGCTCATCCAGCCATCTGGCATAGACAGTAAACTGTGGTTAGAAAGGTCATAGAGACTCTGGGGCTTGAGTACAGAACATTCAGAGCATCAAATATGTCAAAAAGTAGAAGCATCTATGTAATGCAAAATTATTTTAAACTCAGTACCAATACCTAAGGTTTTATCAGCTACAAAACATATACAGTACTCCCCTACAGCACTAGTATACTGCTGGATTTAATCTGGCTGTGGTAGGTCAAGGTATTTTTCTACATTAATGCAACAGAAGAGACAGTACTTGGGACAAAAACCTGAAAAATTTCCCTTACGTCTGTAAATGTAAGAAAACTTTTCGTGCACTTTTCACCCTCCTGTTTATAATAACATATTATTAATGATCATATCTATTAATGTAGCCAACAGATTAATTCGACCATTCAGACATTGTATAAAATATATCAGTGTCTTTCAAAGATAGGAAGTACCCTAACATCAACACAGCAGTCCTGAAACAAGTGATTTCAGACAGTCGTGAACCAGACCTGAAGCCTTACTAATTACAATTTGTTAATATTACACATTTATTTAATAGGCACAACATTTTATGTGAAATTTGAACTCTGCTTGTCTTTAGAATCACCTGCCCTCCAATGTGAGAAAGATATTTTCAAAGTTCTTTAGTGTCCTTTAGGGAAAGATAAACCCCCAAGCCTGCTTTCACCCCACACCATGAACTACAAAGTGGGCACTTATTATTGTTCAAATTCAACCATAGGAAAGACAGGTAAGTCCTAAGCACCATTTAACATTGGCTTTGAGGGCTCTGGTTCCCTCCAACAGGATCACTTGTGCTGATCCCCTCCTTGCTTTATGGGTTTGAGAAAAATCCAAATGTCAGCTGATGAAAGTCAGTGATGCTGGTGGAATTAAATCTGTTTATATCCGTTGAAAAGCTGCATCTCAGGAGTTTGACCTTTTACAGTAGAAAGTTGATCCTTAAAATATGGCAGGTCTGTATTAAAAAAATATTTTAAGAAGCTGTTTGGCTCTTAATGGGTTTGGCATTTGCTATTTCAGTATCTGCTACTCTAAACACGGGTTCCTAGAAAGAACATAATCTTTCTTATATGAATAATTGTTCCAATAATTGGAACTACCAGTAATTCTATGCTTTCAAAAAACAACGATATGCCTCAAGCCAGTTTCCCATTTTGCATCTCCAATACAGCTCCTCCTCTGGCTGCCCTTTTGTGAACTATAGCCTTGGCTACACAGGGTTAGAAATTATTACAGCTTGCAAAAAAATAGGTTTGTTTTCTATTGACAACGTAAGATGAAACAACATATTTATTGCTTTGCTTGACACTTTCAGGGAAAGACTTTTTTTGGAACTAGACAAGATTCTCCCTTTTTCCTCTCTTATTTTTCCCTGACCCGCACAGACTCCAACAGGAGAGTTGGGCAGAGACAAGCCAAGGGAAATTTAACAAATGTAGAGTCTTGCACCTGGAAGGAATAACCCCCACACCAGTACAGGTGAGAGGTTGGCCTGCTGAAAAGCAGCTCCGTGGAGAAGGACCTGGGAGTCCTGGTGGATAAGTTAACCACGAGCCAGCAGTGTGCCCTTGTGGCCAAGAAGGACAATGGTATCCTGGGGTGCATGAAGAAGAATGTGACCTGCAGGTCAAGGGAGATTCTCCTCCTCCTCTACTCTGCCCTAGGGAGGCCACATCTGGAGTATCATGCCCAGTTCTGGGCTCCGCAGTTCAAGAGAGACAGGAAAATACTGGAGTCAGTCCAATGGAGGGCTACAAAGATGATGAGGGTATTGGAGCATCTATCATCTTATCCAGGAAAGGATGAGAGCCCTGGGGTGGTTTAGCCTGGAGAAGAGAAGGCAGAGAGGTGATCCTATCAAAGTTTATAAATATTTGAAGGGTGGGTATCAAGAAGATGTTGCCTGTCTCTTTTCAGTGGTGCCCAGTGACAAGACAAGGGACAACAGGCACAAACTGGAACACAGGAAGTTCTACCTCAACATCTGGAAAAACTTCTTTACTCTGAGGGTGAGAGAGCACTGGAACAGGCTGCCCAGAGAAGTTGTGGGTGTCCTCTGGAGACTTTCAAAACCTGCCTAGACACGTTCCTGTTCAACCTGCTCTAAGTGAGCTTGCTTTAGCAGGGGTGTTGGACTAGATGATCTCCAGAGGTCCCTTCCAACCCCTACCGTTCTGTGACTCTGTGTTTCCCACTGTAGGAAAATGGGAGAGAAGGAGGAAGTCACATTTTTGCCTTTTACAAAAACAATTTTTTGATATGTCTTACCTCTCCTTGCCCTCCAAAAAAACCCCAAATAAATATTTTTATGCAGATGGAAAAATTCTGTGAAAAGCTGTGTTACTTAGGAAAATCTCAATCTTGACTAAAATTTTGAAATATTTTCAGAAAGTTTTCCTCAGTTGATATCAAACTGGATTAATTCCATTGATTTGCATGTGGAGACAGCTTGCATTGTTCCCACTTCCTCCTTCAATTTGAAACATAAAAACATTTCTGGTTTTTCTTGCAATTCATTTTGTTATTGTTGTACATTTGACATACGTTTTAGCATGGTCTCACTCTTCTCTCTGACTATCCAGGAGTGAGACGGATTCTAAACCAATTATTGTAAAATCTTAAATATTTTTAAGTATAGAACAATGTAAGTGGTTAGAGGAGTGTCATACCTCCTTCCTGCTGCCTTGCTTTATAAACGGTAATTTTAAAAGTAGGTTATTAATATTTTATATCTTTTCCTCCTAAACTAATTTCTCAAATATTTAAAATGTTTTGAAGCTAGAATTTTAAATGCAGTGACAGGAATTGCCATAGTTTTGTTTTCTTTCTAAAAGAAGGTCCAAGTCCTTTGGGTTTCCTAATTAAGAAAAGCTGTTGGAATGGTAAATTTCTCATTAACAACAAATACAGTATATTAAGGCCTTCAATATTCCACCTGTCTTAGCACAAGGAATGTTTGATGATGTGTTGTAGTTGTCAGCTATTCAATGATATTATTTAAAGCCTGGGAACCCAATTATAGTATTTGCTGGATATAATTACTGACACTTTTTGATGTTTTTTTAGCCAAGGCTTTAAAAAGCCCAGAAAAGAATCTATTGTCATTCTCTTTTTTTTTTTGTCTTTCCTCTTAAAAGATTGTAAAATGGTCAAAGGCAAGATCCAGATCGTATCTGGCCAGGTAGCAGACTAAAGGGGAAAAGTGTCCTGCTTCTGACTTGCCTTTCCCACTGTTGTAAGAAGAGGAACACAACTTGGACTGTGCAGCAGGTTTTTTGCAATACAGTTCCTTGTTACCGAAACCCAATTTACCAGCAGATGCTGCGTCACAACTCCTGAAGGATGGCCACAGACTCAGTCTGGCAGCGGAGTAATCATCAGCAAGGCAAGACACTAACTCAGGGTGTAAACACCTTGTGATCATTTTTGTTAAGCAACTAGAACTAGTATGGATTGGATTTCAAGTCCTCCTGTGTCTTGTGGTGGACCTACATCCCGTTCTTCTTACACAGGGGACTGTCCTACACTTCAGCTCAACTCCAAACTGGCAACCTTGTGCTACTCTCCTGACCACAGTAATACAGGCACATGAACAAGCAGTTCCTCTACAGGTCACAGTTTCCATGTGGCGTTCACTGCAGGACCCTCCAGCAGAGGCCACCCTTGCTGTACATGCAAGCCCACAACACAGCACAGCAAAGCTTCTGCAAGCTCAGGAGGAGAAGCTCCTTCACAAGGGCTGCATCAGTGAGCTCTGCACAGGGCTGGCATGAGAGTTTACGTTTATGCTGCCATTTATACACAAAGGGAAATATTTTGGTTTTGTAGAGGTGTATGAAAAATGACATGGGGTTTTGTGCTTCGTTCTCTACTGATACATGCAGTAGTCAGGAGAACAGGAGAAAATATGCAAAGTAAGAAGAGCTGTATGGAATATAATCTTGTGTCACCTATTAACAGGTCTTTTGCTCAGTGTTTTCTGTTAAGACTGCTAACATCAACTAAATTTTGAACTGAACAACACTGTTAGGATAATCTAGTGTGATTTTCTGTTGAGTCATAGATGGTAGACTCTGGCCTGGTGATTCCTATGCCAAGCCCACAACATTTCCTTGTACTAAGTTATACTTGTTTAATATTCCAAGTAGTGCCTCTACAGCTACAGAAAATGACCCAGCAAGAAGAACAGGAAGCTAAACAGCATTTACTTTGCCATTTTTCTGTCCCTTATCATCATCATATCTCACCTTTTTTGAAACCACTGATAGATTACGTTCTCAAAAATGCACTTAAAGTTGAAAATTACTATTTATAAAATGGGCAATAGAGTTAGGAGGCAGATTAAGTGATTTTTCTGAAGGTCACAGTATTTATGAATAAACCACAAAATGAGCCAATGTTTCCTGTGATCTATCTTGACACACAATGCTATTTCTTGGAATAAATACAAGGCAGATATTTTTCTGTGCTTTAAGATCAAGCAGAATTCATATCATTCAAAATAGCTCAAACAAGGAACAATAGCGACTCAACGTAGTCAAAGTCCTTTTATGAGTCATGATGACAAAACAAGTACCTTTGTGAGCAGCATGGGCAGACTCCATTCATCATAGATAACAGGTTATCTGAATCTTCCACCCTTACAATACAGGCTGGTTCATTTTCAGTAGCAGACCGCACATTAATCTTCATTCCTTCAGGCAGTGTACGTTTTAATAACTCTTAAAGGAAAATGTGACAATAAGATTCACAGCTATACATACATCTATATCCATAAAAAACAATTGATTAGAAATTAAAATCTTCATTCTGACAATTGAACAATTTTTTTTTCAATTTCCAACTGGGGCTTCTGGTGTGGTTTCTGGATGACCACTGATTCATGAATTGCAAACTTTGTTGTGAGATAGGGATTGGAAAGATATATATGTGTGTGTGTGTATATATATGTGTGTATGTATATACGTACAACAGCTGAAAAACATTTCATTTTTACAGTGGTGAAACACTGCATAACATAATTGCAGTAATAGAATAATCATGTCATAAAAACTACAAATATGCAAGCAAGTAAATAAGATTTAGTGGGGCATCAGGGCTTTCAAAATTCACCCATTCCAAACATACATTTTTCTTTCAAAAAAAAGTGTGTTGCAATGGCAAACAGTACCTGTGATGTTTTGTATCCATCTTGAAAGCTGTAGCTCTAGGTTTGAAAACAAACCAACTGATCAGGAACTGTCACTTCCACAGACTTTTCAAAGGCCTTCCTGTCTTTAAAATTTTAGCAAACTTACTAAAACTTTTATTAAACCTTAAATATTTTCAGTCTCCATTTGAGATTGCCTCCTCTGATGCAATTGCATCTTTTGATATAAATGGCAGTTTCACATTTTAAAATATGATTTTATTCACTCTGTATTGTGAGGTGATATGACACAATAGGTATAGAAATCCCAAAAGACAGATTTAATAGATCTAGGATCTCTTATCACATCTCTTTTCAGTTCTTATTTGACAAATGGCTTTCAGATGAGCTCTCCTGAGGAGATAAGCCAGAATCTTTTTACCAGTTCCATTGCCCTTTTCATAAAGGTTCTTTTAGCTAATTTTCTTTACTATGTGCCTTTTTTCCCTCTCAATAGATTATTAAGCCTTTGCTTTACATTAATAAGCACTCGGTATCACTTCAGATCTCAGGTAGTCTGAAGAGCTTCAATTTTCCCCTTTTTAATTGTAAGATAAGTCATTATTCCCAAATATTTTTAATTTGACTTACTAGGTATATCAAGCAACATTTTTCATATTATTTGCCATATTAGATGAGGCACAATTATTGGCATCCATTACATCATATTCTGTATCATCAATATGTTTTTAGTTTCTATTTTAATATTTTTAATGAGGGTGTTGTGGAGGGGTCTCTTAGGTCGCTTAAAGAATCACCAACAAAGATGTCGGCAAAAGTGATTTTTAATATGGATTTATAAAAGCATGACTTAAAGTTGGATGTCAAGGTTCACTCGATTACTCATTCATTCTATTACTCTATTATGTGGGAGAAATATATAAGGTAAATTGACATGGGGTTGGGTGGAATTATTTTACACAGAAAATAGGGATGAAAGGGGTAAGGGAGGCCCTCTTGTGGAGTCACAAGGTTCCATAGGGACCCCCTTGCTCTCTAAACTTCTCAGAGAGGAATCTAGGTGTGGCTAGATTCAATCTTAGTCCCAGACTTGGGCAATGATTTATGACTAAGAGAATTTCAATACAAGGATTTCAGTGGTATTGGTTTAACATGGCTTTATAGGTCCTATATATATTTAAAGTAGTAGGAATTTAAAATTCATTAACATTATTATGATAAATCATAAGATCAGGCTATATGATTATTTAGCAATGCTTAACCAGTCAATAATCAATAATATGTTATAATCTATACAGTGATTTAGATCAAGATTCAGCAATGTTCTCTAAGAAAATAATACATACACAGAGCTATGTACAGATATAGAGATTAACCTATGATTAATGGCTAAGATTTTTCCTTTTCTACAGATTATAGTAAATTTTGGTACCTAATGATGTTTACTATTTTACAAAATCCAGTTATAGTTAATTACTCGTGTCTCCTTTCATCGATGTTTGCGAATGAATGGTCTTTCTCTTTGTCAGCCTTTTAAACAGACAGTCTTTCCCTCACTGGCTTTACCAGCGGTCAGTCAGAGTCTAGTCTGAGAGGTGTCCCAGCTCAGGGGGAGATGCTGAGACATAGCCCACTGCAATCCCGGAGAGTTCCAAGGAATCTCCTTTCGGCTGTCCATTTTATGGGGTAAAGTGCTTAGCTCTCAGTCAATCACATGCAATGCAAAGGTAGGCATAAGACTCCTTGTACCCACAACTTTCCTTGTTCCTTGACAAAGGAGTTTTGGAAAAGCCCCCTGTTATTCACGTGTTTATCACATAAGGCCTGGCTACAGCTCAGGCCTTTACCGCCTTGGGAGCCTGCACTAAAACACTGCCAGTCTGGTCAAGGGGCTGAGCATGCTCATCACACTTGGTTAGGATCTCTTTTAGGATCAGTAATTATATTTGCAAAGTGATTGACTTCGGTCATTGTTCTTTTCTGTATTTGGCCACAATTTTTTCAGATATTTCTGGCTCTTCCACACTTCCAGAGTGGGCTACCATCCAGGCAGCAGGAGTTTCAGGTGTGTTTAGGGAGCACCTGATCATCCTAACTTGCTGTCAGGTAGCAAGAGTTTTGGATATGGATACGAAGTGCCTAATTGTCCCAACAATTACTCTCTGGGTGCTGTAGCGTGGCCAGGACAAAAAAAAAGTACCAGATGTGCAAACTCACTGCATTTATAGCCAAAACAAGAGCACAATGTTGGCTGGTCCTGACATCGCAAAACGTCATTTCTTCTCCCAAATTACTAATGATAGAACGAGAGGAAATTGCCTTAAGTTACATCAGAGGAGGTTTAGATTAGATATTAGGAAGAAATTCTTTAATGAGAGAGTGGTTGGGCACTGGAACAGACTGCCCAGGGAGGTAGTGGAGTCACCATCCCTGGAGGCATTTAAAAAACAAGTAGATGTAGCACTTGAGGCTATGGTCTAGTGGCTAGAGAGATGTTAGGATGAAGGTTGGACTCAATGATCCTGGTGGTCCTTTCCAGCCGTTGTGATTCTATGATTCTATGGCCCAGTGGGCTGCACCACCACAGAGGAAAATGCATCATGTGCCATGAACTGTTACTATTAATGTTAACTTCATGCCCCGTTCTGGGATTTATTTTAACATGGTTTCTGCTTCTATACAGTGCACAGCTGGTCACGTATCTGCTTATCATGTTTGGTTTGGGAATCCCTGTTAATGCTTTTTCTCTTGCTCTGTATGCTTATTGGGTGCAGCTGCCCAGGTGCTTGTGGGGTTCTGCAGGGATCTCTGGGAGGAAAGGCTGGGGCTGCTTGGAGCCAAACACAGCCGCCTCCAGTGACCTCAGAGCTGAGCATAGGACAGGGGAGTGGAGAAGAAAGATGTTGTTTTAATGCCTGTCTTTCTATTTCTCAATACTCAAATCCATTTAAAACAGCAATCAAATTCCATTTCCACAAGACAAGTCTCTTTTGCCCGTCACAGTAATTGGCACATGAGGTCCCTGCCTTTATCTCATCCCATTAGGCTTTTCTCTCCCCCACCCCACTGAGGAGGGTGAGCAAGTGAGCAGCTTAGGTGGGCGTTTGGCCCTTAGCCAAGGCTACCCCGCCAGAACACACTATTCACTATTTCTCCCCACAGACTGTGACTGTTCCTTTGTCGGAGGTGGCAGCAGCAGACCTGGGAGAGACAGTTTAAGGTGGCTCCAATGCGCAGCACGCCTTTGGGAAATTGCTTTCCATGTGGCGCAAAGTTTATTCCCGGCATGGAAGCTGATGGAGCCCCTGGGCCACAAGTCTATTCTTCTGCTGTTGTGAAGCCACATGAGATATCTGTTTTTCTAGAAAGGCTGCTTTTAACCACCACAAAACAATCCTTTCACCCTCCTCTTTCTCAGCCTTCTGTAGAATGCAGGCTTGGCAGCCTATGCTGTATATTTAGCATCTGGCTCTAGGGAGAAAGCTAAGACCCCATCCACCCCCACCACAGATGTACTTCCTATATTCAGTAAAAGATCATTAATAAAACACTGCCCATTCCCCTTTGAAGACAGCAATTTCTTACCCTGAAGATGCATATATATCTTTACTTTCCAAGAAGAAAAAAATCTCTCACACATACAGACACATAGTCACTTGTGTTGGTATGTAAAGAGATAGATATATGAAAAGGCTGACTGTTTCTGTTTCTTCTTAAGAAAGGCAGTTCCCTCCAGTTTTTAGCTTAGTTAAAAAAAAGGAGAGATCTGAGTGTGTTTAGCAGTGAAGTTTGGAAGGAACTTTGTAAGCGTATTAATTAAACAGAGTTGGTATATCTGAATAAGTAGGTTGCAATAGTCTGAGGAAACGCGAACAGCATCCTTTCAAAGTTTACATAAATATTACAAAATTGGAGGCATCACTCTGTTTATCCCTGAAGGGAAAAAAAAGAAAATTTATACCTCCATCCAAACTGAGTTTTTCACTCTTTCTACAGAATTCTATTCCATTACTTTTGACTGTATATACAAAATAATAATAATTAAAAAAGACAGGAACTAGTTACAATAAACTGAAGAATCAAGAAACAAACATCCAAAGGGATACCTGAACTGTCTATTAAAGAACTATACATAATATTCACAGGTTCTTCCATCTACCATATGTTCCTAAAAAAACCCAAACCAAACAAAACAGAAACAAAAGAAGTTTTTTCTTGCCACATATGTAAGGAATCCTCAGCTTTTTTCCCATCTCCTGGTAAATCATATGTAATGACTTTTAATATTACACTACTGAAATATGTAGTTTATATTATTTTAACAAAGGGAAATTATTCCCATTGCCCTTTCACTCCAATGAACTACAGGCACTGCATAATTCTGCATTTAAACGTAACCATTTAAACGAACTTCCTCCATCACTCATTGCCTATCTATAGTTTTAAACAAGCCTGGGAAAAAAAAAAAAAAATCAACAAGCCTGAGCTTTTAAGTTTTTTTTTTCCAGCTCTGGCTACTTCTTGTAAGAGTGATCTGTTGGACACATACGTTAATTGTTTACCACAACGTAGATTATTCATGCAGCCCAGAAATTACATTGCTTCACAAGAATGTTAATTTATGATTTCTTTTTTTTTTGGTAAAAGAAAGCCTTACAGGACTTAAAAGAACAAAGGATATGCAGATTTCTTTCATTTTGACTTATTCGAAAGAATATGAAACATTCTTTTCCAAGGGGCATCAGAGAACTTCAGTATGATGATTGTTGTGTTCCCAGTTAAAGAGAGCTCATTAAATCATGGCTTAGAGAGCATATAATGGGGGAGTGTAAATGACTGAACTTTACAGACGTAGTCTACTCTGTATGGAAATTCAACTTCTGTACTCCTTGCAGTTTTTCTCCCCAGAATAAAGTAGATTCATTATTAATCTGAAGCAGCTCTTGGGACAGTTTCTTTACCAGTTTTGGTATCTTGATCAAGAATTTAGATAAAATATACCAAGGGACATCATGACCAAAACATTATTCTCAGGGCTATTTGTATCCGATCAAAGAATTGTAATTTTAAAACTTATTTCAGCAAAGAAAGCGGCTTTTTTCAAGAGAGACACTTAAACTACCAGTTCTGCTGAGATTTAATTGCACTTTTTCATGAATAAATGCTGTCATATAAGGCTCTCATGCAACGGTCTCAACTTCAGGCCAGTTACTCACATGAGCAACTTGGCACCAGTTTGAGTAACTGGGTCAAAATCTGGCTTTGCATTTGTAAACACTCTTGGATTATGAATTTCAAGTACATGTGAGGAGTTAAAACCTAATCCAGGAAAAGCATTCAGGCACACGAGCGCTCTGTTCAGCTGTCTTCTTCACCACATTAGGATCATACCTTTTGCTCCTGAAGAGCACTAGATATGCTTTTGCAGGTTCTCATCATTAAGTATTAGGCATTCCTAAAGACACGTCTGAAATGCCAGCTGCACTGAGAGAGAATTATGGCGTTATACCTAGCAGTGGGCTGTGTAAGGTAATGTAGTGGGGCTAAAAAGAGCTAGCTTTGTTTTGCACATAGAGTTAACCTCACAGGTAGTTAGCTAATCAGATACTGATCCAGGTACTACATCCCCTTACCTTTTTTTCTTTTTTTTAAATTATGAAAAGTATTATTTCCCTCAGTAATAATGCACAGACAGAAATTTAGGCTCAGAAGAGCCTCAAGTTAGCACTGCATTTAGTAACACTACAAACATGAGATATGAAGCAAGTAATCTCCATGCCTCTATTTTTTAGTAGGTTGCATGAATGGTAGACGGTGATTAATGCTGTATGAAAAAAAGAACAATCATTGAATCTACCCATAAATATTCTTATCGGAGTTCTCATTTACATTCATTCTCTTTTATTCCAGCAGTGAAAAGACATCTTACAGTAAGCAGTTCCTGTTCACTAGCTTGCTTTCTGTCAAGTAATTTGTAGTTAGCAAATGATCTCATAAGGCCACTCACGCCATATGGAAGCCTTTGGGCCAACAACAAATTCCAGCAGTTAATCTGGCCCTAGGACAGCATCTTTATGTGATGGAGGAGAGCTTTACTTACAGGTCCTATCTCCAACCATATCAAGAAATTCAAAGGTACAAAATTCAAAACAGTACTTGAATTTTAAAAATTTAAATAGCCTATGAGAACGCAATGCACAAGTGAAAGACTTCTCTAGACAACAGAACACAGAAGAAAGGAGAAGAGAAAGCCCAATTCAGTGGGGAGAATTTGCAGAAGAGCTTGCTGAGCCCAATTTCATAAACACAACAAAAAACCCCAGTCATTCTGAGACCTTTCAGCATATACCCAAACAGTGCTTGTAATTAATCTACAGTCACACTTATTCTGACATCTAGATTCGTTAGAAATTCATCAAGACTCCCTTCTAGCATAGGGCAGATTTCAGTGGACTACGACGTACACATAGGTTGTCCCTGCAATGCAGAACTCAGGTACTGGGTTATGGGTGACATCAGCTGCACAAAAATGTATTGCTTACTAAAGAAACTGCTTGGCAAGTTTTATGGATACGAAAAAAAATAAGGCAAGCACTAATTAAGACTCCCTTGTTTTGGACAAAGAAATCAATTGTTAGATCCTCAAAGTAGTCCTCAAAATGTTGGTGTTAAGAGAGGGCAACATGGATAGCTGATATGGTAGCAGAAATATGTACAGTCAGTCCCCTGAATGCTGAGACTTTTGGATTCTTACCTCTCAATTCTTGTCCACAACAGAAAGCTCATTCATTTATTTCTGAAAAAATCCAGGTTCTCAGAAAGCTGATATTTTAATAATGGTATTACACGTCATGACACAGTTCCTTAGTGAGAGTTGGCAGCTCTGCAAACTGTAGAACTTCATGGAGCAGCACTTAAGCATGCATATATTAAATGAACTTTTAGGCTGTGGTTTTCTATTGGCACAGTTTTCAAGCATCATGCTGTAGAGAAAATGTAATATAGTTATGTGCATTCACACTTTCATTAGAATTCAGATAGGCTGCAGGTTGCACTTGATTCGCTTGAAAAACACCAGAAATATCACATTTCTGGTCTTCTTGTCAAGAAGTCCATGCTCCTGTCAAAAGCAGACCTTTTTAAGTTTGCCGTTTACAGGACTAAAAGCAACAGAAATCAGAGGAATGTTCAATACCCTTACATTCTTAATTTTTAAAATTTTTCTAAGGAAGAAAAATGGATTCTGAATTTCAGCACAATTATTTTATTTCACAATAGTTTATACTTGTTTATGTGTAAAATTGTATAAGATTATATCGAACAAATAATAAATGTAAACATTTCAAGATAAAAAAGCTAAGCTGTTCCTTACTGTGGATTTATCATCACTGTTTTTATGTCTCTTGTCACAGATTTCTGAACTGACAGTTGTCAGAAACCTTTAAACTCTTTAAATTCCTACGCTGACACTGTATTCCCCATGTGAAAACCTTATATCCAGTTGTGGCACAAACTCTAAGGAGAAAAAATATTTACCATTTACACTAAACATTATTATCATGAGTCATGAGGTAGAACACATTAATCCCAGTGGCTCCTGGATGGCATGGCTCTCTATCCCACACAATACTGCATCTCTCATTCCAAAGATCTGACCTTTTAAAAAGTGAGTCCCTTGTCATCATTTTCTGTAGAAGAGATGGGTTTTTATAAGGCAGCTTAAGGCCTTTCTGAACCTTCACTGCCAAGTTTAACTTAAAAAAATAAATTATTTCTTATACATCTCCTCAAGGAGTTTATGCTTCTCCTGGGCTTCCAATGACTGTGTCATTTAAAATGAAAAATGAGGTGAGGCTCAGCATAGCTTTTTTGGCAAGAAAAAAAGCAGGCTCCAGTCTTCCAGTGCTGTTGTTTGCCACAAGAATGGCACAAGGATATTGAGGAATGAATTTTTAAAGGACTAGATCTTGAAACAAATCAACAAGCTCAGAACCGGCTAAGGAAGTTTCTGCAACTAGATCCATCATCTGCTTTGTTCACCAATAACAGCAAATGTTTTCTCCAGGGATGCTCAGTGGAAACCCATGAGAACCAGCAGGTAGAGAGGAGAAGGAATAGTGGTAAATCCAATGCCAGGGGTTTGAAACTACCTGGACCTCTTGATGATCACCAGGAGGGATGAGGAATAAAATCCAAGGAGATTAAACACAATCCTCCCCTCATTAGAGCTGCTGGTGAAATTACACGGGTCTCTGGATTTCCAGCAAGCAGGATGCAGTGCTGCAGGCTGTTCGGAGCCTGCAGACAAACGATCAAATTCTAGTTTGCACATCAGCATTGAGTCTGGCACTTCTCACTCAAAAGGCTTCTGGGATGTTTTCTGACAGACAGATCTGACACAGGCATCCTCATAAAGAATAACTGAATCACCTTAGCTAAGATATCCCTTCGTACAAGGTAAACGTGGCCTTGACAGAATTTGGCAAAGAACTAACAAAGAGGGTCTTACGTATTAATGCAGCCTCAGTTGTATCATTACAGCCACACATATGCATGTATACACAAAATCACATGTAGGTGCACATGCATCAGCTGTATTTTCTAAGATCTCAGCTCTTGATGGGCCACAGAGATGCAATTTGTTGTTTCCTAGCAGATATTTAAAACCCACTGAAGAGGAAAAGAAACCTGAAGAAATCAGAATGAAAAACTCTTGTTACAGATTTTACTTGGTTGTGAACAAGGTTTAAGATTTAAATGAAACATATTTCATGCCCTGGGAGATCATTCTGGAGATGAAGCCCTCTGTGTTGTTGAAACAGAAGCTTATTTTCCCTTCAGGAATTATGAATTACTTTGTCTGTTTGAGTCTAATTGAGCAAAATGGTACAGTTATGCCCCCCAAGTGAAATTATTCCCACTATACAAAGTTGAAATTAGCCACATTTTTTTTCTTTTTTTTTGGCACCTAAGCAATCACATTAGTATTTGGCATCAGCTATTAAAAAAAAAAAACAACCCTTACTATTAAGATATTAAAACATTTTTTTAAATCAAGCTATTTTAAAATTAAAACCAAAGGTTAAATTATTTGGCACTATACTCCTTTTTTATAAACATAAAAAATTATGGAGGACTCAAGTACATAAAACCTAGGCACTTGGTACAGAAAAGTTTTAACAACTATAAAGACAACGCCTCAGCACTAATTTTTTTTTTTTTTTGGCTTTCTTTTTTTTAAACAAAATTTAGTCAATAGGCTTTTGGGTTTTGCTCATTTTACTAGTGCTGAAAGAAAGCAGGCAGAAGAATATAGTGCATACTTCCACATAAGGAATAATCAAATTTAAGGGCTAGGTTGCAAATTTAAGCACCTAGACTCATGGAATACAAATGTGCATGCTGCCTCTGCAGTCCTAATGCAGCCACTGGGATCCACATCCCTGTTTCCACTAGTCCTTAACTGGAAGCTGAGGGCATGGGTGGTAGAAACAATGAACAGAACAGGACTGTGCTGTGAAGGGGGCTGCTGCCCACAGAATTCCTGGGAATGTGTTGGCCTGGACACCGCATGCCTGCCCTTGTTTTATTTGTAATCTTCATGGGTGCGTTTCATCCACAGTGCAGCTGGCTGCAGCACGAACAGGCTGCCAGACTGAAAGCCAGGCCAATGCTTTTTCACTATAAGCTTCCCAAAGCCTCAGCATTATCCATTTCAATAGCCATTGAGCAAAATGAACACTTTTGCTAAAAATGGTTTGACTAACAGCTTATATTTCCATCCCTTGGCTCTCAGGGCTCTGCCCTATCCCTCACACCAGGGGCCTGGCTGAGGCAGGAAGGTGCCCACAAGGGAGATCCAGTTTGCCTTGACATCCCATAGCCAGACACCTCCCTTGACTGACCTCAACATCCTGCCAGCAAGAAGTAAGTCTGGCAGCGTATATCCACTTGCTGGCTCTAGGGCTGTTATAATTTCAGGATTTCTCATCTGATCTAGAAGAGCTATGTGACAGATGAAAAGGTGCCATCTCAGCCCTCAAATTCAACTCCATCCAATTAACGTGGGGACCGTGTAATTTAATCTCCTTCAATATGTTACCAAATCCACGTTTTATAGGTGATTAAATTGATTTCTTATCATTCTCTGCTCCTATTTTGTGAGAATGAACTTAGGGGAAATGTAACAGGATATAGCAATGACAATATCACGTGGCTAGAGGAAGCTGACGGACACATGGCAGACTATAGTGGTGGAAAGAAGAGGCAACAGTAAAAGAAGACAATGATAGAGCAGTTATGTACCATCCTCCCAAACCACCTATTGGTGCAGAAGACCTGCACTCCTGTGGATTTGTTTTTTTTTGATGGTTGCTCAGTGTCCTCAGAACATAAATTTCTGATTTAACTAAGGCAAAAGAGGTTGCCCAGAGGGGTTGTAGATGCCCCCTCCCAGGAAACATTCAAGGTCAGATTGGGTGGGGCTCTGAGCAACCTGATCTACTTGGTGTCCTAGTCCAGGCCTTCTGGAATGAGCAAGACCTTTAAAATTCCCTTCCAATCCAAATCAATTTATGGTTCTATGAAAATAAGGGAATTGAATATGTCTTTTTATCTGAAGAACTTGCACATTTTTCACAAACACAGAAGAAGACAATCAATCAATATTTAGCTAACATCAAGACCAGGCAGCAACACTCTCAGTATTAAGGGTGTAAACTTAAGTGGAAGAAAATAAAGGCTTTTTACAAGACTGCTGTAGCATTGCTAACAATTAGTGACAGACCTCACAGAATTTTATCAAAGTATATGCTAGTGTGGTTTAAAGGCTTTCATGATTCCCCTTGCTAAATTTGTAAGGACTTCCAAAGAAAAGATAATTCAGTGGTCAACATACTTCATATAAATAATATGTGAATCTTAAAAAGAAAAAAAAAAAGTCTTTTTAGTAGAATTTTCCTGAAAAATTGGCCTCTCCACTTTGGCCATTTTTGCACAAACATCTATACATAAGGCTTATCTGAAGAGAAATTGCATGGGAAGGGATGAAATTGGGATACCAAGTTTTTAGTTCTAATATGTAAACATCAAACCAGTTCAGTTTACTGTTTCCAGAACTGTTCCCCAATTTCATCTGGAGACAGAACAGAATGCAGCCTTATTTTATAAAGCTGTAAACTTTATAGTGGTGAATTTTTTTCCCAAGACAACTCCAAAAAATGATCTGGATTAGCTAAGCTAAAATTTTATGATTGCCTCCTGAAATAAACCTGACTATCAAATAGCAGTAGCTTGAATTTCTAAGTGCTCTTTGTTCCACTTACTTCACAATATCAACTGACTTGAGAAGAGACCTTCCTGGATTTCTAGCCCCAACTATTTCAGGCCACTCCCCCTGTTTCACAAATAGTACACGGTTTTTAAAGATCCACATGCCTCCTCATCATGTGAGACTTTTAGCAAACACATTTCTCTGAAATCTTTTGGCTGTTTAAGGCCAGTGTTTAAGACTAAATACAATAATGAGTGTTACGATTAGAGATTATAGGAAGTCTATTTCCTTAGTATGCACATTTGAAAGTGGGACACACACACATTGCACAGAACTAGCCAAAAGAAGCAATCATACTTAGAGAAAAAAAGTATTTTGCATTAGCTACTGTACACACACTAGGAATCCTAGGTGACAAAGAAGTACAGATAAGACCAGTTAAAATGCTTGAGTCAAATGGAAAGGTGCATAAACAAGCTCAGACTGCAACTGATTACAGACTCAAAAATACCGTATGGAAGAATCAAGACAGCAGGAGATTTTGCTTAGCTAAAGACACTAGAAGAAAACACAGAATTATTCTTTTCTTCATAAAAGAGCCAAGGAACAGGCATATGTCAGG
>JAVSBS010027668.1:23234-71764 GCA_033124195.1 Coracias cyanogaster
TCAGGTGAAAAAGAAACTCCAGCTAAGGAATGTTTAGAGCGGTCCTAATGAGCAATTAAAGAAGTTGACAGCAGAATAATATATGCAAATAAATAATGCTGACAGTCCTTAATGTGGCAGAAATGCACATGCAAACTTGAATTCAATGGAAAGAACCACCTTACAAAAATAGCAGAAAGGCACAGGGAAGATAATATTATAGGGAAGTAGTCTGTACAGCAAGAAAAGAGATGGGGCTTTTTTTGCAGTCTAATAAAAAAATAAATGTACATCCATTTAAGCCAAGAAAGAAACTGCACTCTTGGCATGAAATTAGGAACTTGTTTACTCATGATTCAATGAAAGAAACTCCTAGCTGACCCTACATTATGAAGGAAACTAAACTATTTCCAGCAAGTCAACTCTGATGTTTGGAATCTTCCTACCATCCTGGATAGAGCAGCAGAGCTCAAAATGTGCTACCAGTGACGTAATGCTGGCTCAGCTTATCCCCCAAGGAACAAGGCTGTTAGGTGACATGAGGGAAGTGTTGTTCTGTTGCTGCAAAATGGAAAAGACTTGAGATATTCTCACAAACTCCTCTGTTTATTGGGGTGGGAGATGAGTAAGAGGCTCATAATGTGTAAAACAAGTGTTCAATATCCCATCACATGATTCAATTATCATTAAAGTGATAAGAAAATAAAAAGGAAACAAATCATTAAAGTGACTCTGAAAAGTCTCAGATTTAGCTTTCCTTCCCTGTTCAAGGGGCATCTAATTTATGCCATACTGTCTCTATAACCACCCCACTTAGGCTCTACAGAGGGTTGTGGACAAGCTAGATCAATAGGCCAAGACCGGCGGTATGAGGTTCAATAAGGCCAAGTACCAGGTTCTGGACTTGGGTCACAACAACCCCATGTGATGCTACAGGCTTCTGGAGTAATGGCTGGAAAGCTGCCCAGTGGAAAAGGACCTGGGTGTGTTGGTTGACAGCCAGCTGGATGTGAGCCAGCAGTGTGCCCAGGTGGCTAAGGCGGCCAACAGCATCCTGGCTTGTATCAGAAAGTGTGGCCAGCAGGACTAGAGAAGTGATCTTCCTCCTGTACTCCACGCTGCTGAGGCCGCATCTTGAATCCTGGGTTCAATTTTGAGCCCCTCACAACAAGTGCTAAAGCATGTCCAAAGAAGGGCAACGACGCTGGTAAAGGGTCTAGAGAACAATTCATAGGAGAAGCTGCTAAGGGAAGTGGGGTTGTTCAGTCTGGAGAAAAGGAGGCTGAGGGGGGATGTTATTGCTCTCTACAACTACCTGAAAGGAGGTAGTAGCGAAGTGGGGGTTGGTCTGTTCTCCCATACAGCAAGCAATAGAACAAGAGGAAACAGCTTCAAGTTGTTCCAAGGGAGGTTTTGGTTGGATGTTAGGAAAAATTTATTCACAGAAAGGGTTGTCAAGCACTGAACAGGCTGCCCAGGGCAGTGGTGGAGTCACCATTTCCAGAGATTTTTAAAAGACATGTAGATGTGGTGCTGAGGGACATAGTTTAGTGATGACCCGGCAGTGGCTGGCTTAAGAGTTGGACTTCATGATCTTGAAGGTCTCTTCCAACCTAAACAATGCTATGATTCACTCTTCTGTTTTTATCTCCAGTTCCCTGTATCTTCACCTTAGACAACTCTCTGCCCCAATTCCCTTATGTGGCCTTAATCATACCTGCCTCTACCACCTTCTTGTAGGTTGAGCTCATACCTCCTCTCTATCTCAGTTGAATCTCTTCCTACTTAGGTCTAAGGGGGGGGGCAAAGCCTGGGAGAGGGGGTGTCTTAGCCTACAATTCCTGAAGCTGCTTCCACCTCAATTCAGGCACAGTTTTTTGGGAAAATCCATTTCCACAAGGACTCAAACCTGAACCATGCTTAGTCACACAGGAGTGGATAGTTTGGGGCAGTATGATCGTAAGGGTGAACATTGTCAAGTGGGCCATGTTGTAATGAGAGAAGATCATCTCTGGAGAAATACAGTGCCCTTTTGAAAAAGTCTGTTGATCATACTCAGAAAGCCTTTTTCAGAGGCTTTTGACACAGCTGAAAGTGGGTTTTTTTCATGGAAACAGAGAGAACATTTGCAGGTAACGATTCTAACGATTCACCACCTCAAGTGTCGGCACTGAAACGTTAGGCTTGGTGGGTTGAGAGAATGAGAAAACACTGCTGGTGATTCTTAAAAATACTTTCAGCTTTATTCTTTCAAGTGAGTTAAACATGGTATTTCCCCCTAATCATCATCTTACAAATAGCTGCGCCATGTTGGCCTGAAGCTTGCAAAAAGAATTGCTGGATACAAACAGCCAGAGGCACATGCACAGCATGGAAGACTCTAATCTGAGGGGTTTACAGTTGATAAAATCCTCAAACACTAAAAGCAAGGTTAGGGGCGAGAAATCAGGCTGTTGTATCTGTTAGCTAAAGCTAGGCTATGCCACCCACAGCCACACAGATGATGCAGAGGACACCCACAACATGCTCCCTCTCAGAGTCTGACTGAAGCTTTCCTGTTGTTATTCTCTGAAACAGAATTAAAATTCAGTCAGGCTGAAAGGAGCCTTTCACTCTGTGTGTGAGGGGAAATAACAATAACTGTGCAATTCATAAAAACCTTCTAGCGTGTACATACACATGCATGCCTTCACCGATAAATCCAGAACAGAGGTAAACATAGAGGAGGCATTAAGTTGTCTTTTCCAGGAGGGAGAGAAATCTGCGTGACAAGTTTATTGAAGCATTTTGCAGAAATCCAGGATACTGTTCAACATACACCGTAAGTTCTTATTAAAGGCCGCATTTCACCATAAACAGCAATTTTGGATGACAATGTTGTGCATTCATCATCAAACATTATTGTTGTTTGCAACCACCAAGAGGGATCCATCTGCCATTATTTTTTACAATGATATAAATAAGAATATTTAAGTAGATGCACATTTTGTATATAAAAATGTATCAGTTTGAAGAACATAAGCCAGAGAATCAAGATAAGGTGAAAAAGAAATTTAAGCTAGAAAACAGAGCATTTTTAAGTGAAGTTTAAGGCAGACGCTGAATTGTCTGAATACATTTAATTACAATAACAAATTTAAAGTACTTGTCACTTCCTAATAAAGAGAGAAAATTCTCTGTGGAAATTGCTTTGAAGCGAAATATGAAAATACTTACTTTCCACAAGAGGCTTTGCCAGGAAACTGAGCATCCAAACCCATAGCAGTTTGATTTGAATAAGCTGCCATTGTGCTTGTTCAGATAGGAGTTTTAATTCAGCTATTTCAGCACCCAATCTCTTCTATAGAACAGGTTCTCTGGCCCTAAGACACTGCAAAGAGGAGAGAGAGAATGATAAATCATGGGAAATACCTGGGGAAGCCATCTCCCAATGGGAGAGGACACAGATTTCAAGGTGCAACCCCTCCAGAGCATCCTTGCAATATTTCAAGATCAGCATTATTTTCTTGTTTTGCTGAAATTGGTGTTTTCCATAAGAAAACCTCTTCAGAATTTCAAACACTTTCTCTGAGGAAAAAAAAGCCATTTCCTGGCCTGCTGTTCAGCTTGCCCTCTAATCATAAGGCCTGACACTAAAAGCAGCTGAGCACTTCCAAAGTCAGGCTGAGATCTTTTTCTTGCAATTGGTGGAAATCAGCGGTTGTTCATGGATCACTTTCTTGCAAAGATCAGGCAATAGATCATTAGCATGTACATGTTGGTAATAAAAGTTTCAGTTGACAAGGAGAAATAAGTTTCTCTCTTTTAGCCTGCTTTTCAGGAGCGTTGGATACTTAACATGTAATTGGCTTCACAAAATAGCTACTTGACTGTTGTCTGGGTGATGATTCAGCATTTTAGATGATGCCCTGAAAGTGAGTTGGAGACAGTAGATTCTTTCTTAGCTTCTGTTTTTCAAGAAAGCTGCTGTACTGTGTGATTATGTGCTTTGGGGCCTGCGTTACAGCAGCAGTTCATACTCTAGGCATGAGAGGGATTACAAATTTGCTTGCTATGGCAGCATGTGTTTGCCAATTAACTGAATCTAGCTGTTCCAGAAGAAATTACTGCCAAAATATTCAAAAGATCTCTTGGTTTAGCTTAAGGCGTGTTTCTTACTTCAGAGAAGACTGCAAAAACTGTAATTTTCAGTACAATTAATAAAATATCAGCTTCCGTACACATAAAAATTAATGATCCCTGGTCGTACATATTATTTTGTTAGTTTCTAAGCCATGGCCATTATCTAACCTGTGTATTCTCTCTTCCTCTGATGACAGTGGTATTTAGATACCTAGGCAAGTTCTTACCTTACTGGGTAAGTATCCCATCAACTGAATAAAATAGTGTATTACAGTGCAGCAGCATGGGTGAATCTTGCCCTCTGCCACTACCTCTTTGCATTGTCAGAAAAGTCAGAGTATGGTTCCCCTGGAGAAAAAGCTATAGCTAGAGTTATAGCTATATGCTATAGCTATACACTATTCCCCTACTGATAATACAGAGCAAGAAATACTACAGAGTTAAGGCCCTGAGACAAGTTGCTCCCCGAATAGCAGAAGGATTGCTGTTACCTTCAAAGTCTAAATCTGCCGCTGTCTTTACATATTTTTTCTGTCCTATCTTCAGAAGCATCAACTGGCATATTCTACTTTTTTTTCTAATTTTAGAAGAGAGCTGGAAGGAATAAGGCTTGAACAAGTCAACTTCTCTACAGTTCCTAAAAAAAAAAAAAAGGATATTACAGATAGAGAAGACTTACTGTTAAGCTAATTGCATCTCATTCATTCCTTTGCCAAAGTAACATTTTTCTCCAAAATACATTCTGAAGTACTTGACTCAATCTGATTTTAAAAGGTTTAAAGCAACACTATAAACTTTACTTGGGAGTTGTTCCTAAAGCCAGTAGGACTTTTAACTGGAACGCTTCCTCATGGTTTGGTTTCTATACAGTCAAGAAACAAATCTTTTTCTTGATAGGTGGAAGATGCTACTTTCAAGATACTGTTTTTCTTAGCACAAAAGTCAGAATACCCAGTGTGGGATAGTAGATGATGAGCCACAATCAACTTCCTTTTATCTCAGGGCAGGTAAGGATCTCTTTCCAAACTTACTTTCAATTCTAACACAGAGACACAGGATGGAAATAGTTCAAAAAGTTCTTTTATCCAATTTCTAGCTGCACATTGGAATTAGACAGAAGTTAAGTGTTTTTCTTTTGACAGCTCTTCAAAATTTGATACTCAGAATGATATTTCAAGATAATTTTATGTTACCTAGAACAGACCAATAGGTAACATAAAATATCCTTGTTATGTGAGCCAGGTTGTTTTCCTATATAGATCCAGGAACTTCTTTCCAACGTGTCAAGGGTTCCCAGTTTATTTCATTCATTCCAAACCCTTGACTGAAATTATAATTTATTCTTCTTTTGGTTCAAAGGATGCTGCCATAGTGGCACGTGCTCTGCTTACAAGAACAGCCACCCTAGCACAGGGGACCGAGCAGCGATAAACAGAGAGAAGTAAAATGCAATGCAGGCACAGTCAAAATTGTCATTTTACTGAAAGGGACTCTTAATGACATATTCAGCCCTACACAATAAACATGCTTAGACCGCCATATTTACAGGTAACTGAACAGCACAAATATGTGGATGACTCAGAGTCTGGCAGCAGGAACACAACTTTTTTAAAATAATATTGATGATCTTTAGGGGAACAAAAAAGTTACCCATAAACATTGTAGCTCCCAGTTCTGGAGAAACAAACTAGAAACAATGAAAAAGACAAAATTAAGCAAAAGATATCATTTTTATGCCAAAAGAATCAGTCTACTAAATCATTAAGTTTTAATTAATACATTTTATTTAAGCTTGTAAATGTCATTTATTCCTGAACAGAAATATTCCATGTCAGCTTTGTATGATGTGGGAAAATAAAGGAGAAAATTGAACACATGCTAAAAATCCCGAAGCCTTTTTACCAAAGTTAGACTATGCATACAGCTGCATTACCATGCAAAAACTATGCCTAAAGAGTTCTGAAGTTGGGTAATGTAATGAGAGGGAAAAAAAAAACAACACATCTCTTTCATCTCCTTTTGCTCCACTTCCTCTTTGGGTTTTTGTACTCTGCTGTATTACGACAGTACCTCAAAATGAGCTGTTTTGTGCTTTCTTGTTGCTTCCTACAAAGTGCTCCTGCTGTATCCACTACCTGGATCATTCTGCATCCTAAATCACGTCACCTTTTACTTCCAAGTCGGTGGTTCTCAGCAGAGATCTTACTCTGACATGGAAACTGTTGTCAATGGCACATCTCAGGGATCAAGGGAGATGAAGGCTTGCAGATTAAAGCTGTACTGTTCTTGACAATGTGAATTGACCACGTGAGGCCATATATTAGGGTACAGTGTTTCTGTACACTTATGAGGTTTTTAGTGTAGTTCCCAGTTTTTAGCATAAAGACTTAAAACCAGTAAAGGCTCAAATCTTTAAATACTGTCCTATTTTTTCCCCAATAATCTCAATGGAAAAGCATTTGTAAGCCAAATGCCAAGCTTCCGCCTCTTTCCTTCCTGAAAGCTGCAGGTTTTGGCTGCTAGCATTGGGATTAAAAAACCAATTAGATTTTACTACTGAAAATATCCATGTGTGGTCTGTTACTCTCTAAAATCTCCCTGCTGAGGTACTCAATATGTTTGTTAAAATCTGTAGATCTGATGATTTACAGGTGCTATTAAAAGTATGCAGTATAAATCCCTCCCTGCCAGTTCATAGGTGGTGCAGTCTTGCTTCAATGCCCCTCCACTGCTTTGGCTCTTCAGACAGAGATGTTCTTTTCCTTCAGCATTGACAGAGTTCAAACACAACAAGAAAAACAAAATCAGAAAGGGAAAAAGGAAATTATGTGAACATCTTAAGTGGTCTTATTAGCACCAGCTGCAGTTTATTGTGGCCATTTGAGTGAGAGGTAGGGAGAATATAAGACTGATCTCTTAGTTTTTTTGATAATTTATTAGATCTATGACTGATGAATACGGCTAGAAAAGTGAAGGTAATCTTCAGATTGCAATGAGGGTGCTAACCAGTGCAACGGTATCTGAGGGAATCCAGTCATTCCTAATGATGTGGGCTTATCTGCACTCATCTGGGGATTAATATTAAACCATAAAGATGATCTCTTTATCAAAAAAGTAGTGGAAAAAGACCAACAAACCAAATGAGAGAGAAATACATTGGTCTGACACAATGATAAGTGTATCTTGAAAAGGAAATTTCTTCTAAATTAGGCAGGCAAGTATAGGTGAAAGGTGGTAGGATGTCACTGATTCCTGACAGAGGAGAAGGCGGCCCTAAAAGACCTCGAAAGATGGTAAGTTTTCTTCTGTACACTTAACGTCTGATTAATTTCTAGCTTGTGGAACTCCAGAGACAAAACATTTTTGAATTCTGACTTGTGCAAGCTTGCTGCCCTTCTTTTAACACAGTGACTGATTTCCCTGTAAGGTATGTATTTGTTGTTCACCTAGGGATCAGAAAGTTATTCTTTCACTTAAGTTTAGTGGGTTTATTTTCTTCAGATGGTTTGTTCAGTCTGATCTCCACATCCAAGGCAGGCCAAATGCTACTGGTGGAGCCACTACTAAGAGCATGCAGACACCTGCTTGTTCTGCTCTCCCTTGATACTCTAACATCATTTGTTCTTTTTGCTGAACAACATAGAAAGTCAAGGAAGATTTTTCATGTTGTATTTTAAGCTGAAAAATCAAAATCTTAGCTGTATCAGTGAGAAATAGCTTGTCCTTATTTACAATGGAGACTTGTTTTTTCTCTACACAACAGCAAAAAAAAAAATCAACCTTTAACTCATTTTTCTGCTCATGGTTTTATGAAATCTGTTGTCACCAATAGTCTAAGGGGTCTTAGACAATTGAGATGTGGTACTACAAATATCTGAGTAGCAGAAGTAAAGATATTTTAAATTTTTTCCTAGGCTATGCCGGCCCCACATGGGGTTGTACCTTTCTTTTCCCCATATTTCACATTTGTCTTTCTCCTCTCAAGGTCTTCTATTTCTGAAGACATCAGACTTCTATTTCTGAAACCATCTTTGAAAGTTTTGTCTAGTCTCATCTCCATTTTCTTATGTTCTGACTAAATCACAAAGCAATGAAATAATCTTATTCACATGTCACAGCTAAATTGCTAATATAAGATTAAGCTGCTTTTTAGACTGAAGTTTTAGGAATGACAAAGCAGAAGACACGGTGAAGAACAAGCTAACTGGCAATTCAAAGTTACCACAAGTGCACAAAAAAAGCACGGAAATAATTTTCACCGTTATCCTTGTTCATTACTTGAACAGTACTTTCTTAAACACATGCTTCCCAGCTAACCACTTTATACCTCCATTGTATAAACAAACGTAAAGGCTATCAACATTCTGCCTTTTTCTACACAGCACCCACAGAGCTAAAGAAACCAAGCAGTACCACAAAAGGAGTTTTCAATCCAGGGCATTAAAATCCAAGCCCACAAATGCAGAGCAATAAGAGATCCTTGAAGTCAACCACTAAACATTTCATAGTCCTTCCTAGCTTCCTTCGGTTTAGAGCAGACACAGCTTAGGCTTTCTGAGGCCTCCAGTGGGTTGCATAAGTGAGGGATTTATATCCGTGTCATCCATTTATAAAACTTCTCAGGCATCTGGAGAGGTTGTAGGATTAGGAGAGGTGTTTATACACATAAAGAGGTTATGTGCAAAATGGTGAGAAAAGCATAGTACAATGAATATACACATAATAAAAAATACTGAAACAACAAACATGCAAACTTGAAAAAAGTGTGCTTCCTCATGACAGGGAAAAAGTAGGAGACAAGAGGAAAAAGCATAAGGAAGACTAATGCCCTTAGACACTCAATATAGAAAAGATATTGTCCTCATATACATTCTTATTTATCTTCTTCCTCCTGCAGTCTGTGTATTACCTCCTTACATATGGCAGTTTCTTTCTGTCATGAAGGCAATTCATTCCTGTCCTGTCAGGCTCACTTTTTCTTTCCTAGTGCCTCAAGACACTAGTTGCTGTCAAAGTAGTAACAAAAATAACCCAAGAGATTTTGTTCTGACAGCTCCTGAAGTGTAGCATCATCACATCAGATATATATTTTGGGGTCAGAAAGCCCAGCTTCTGTTATACGACCTCATCCAGCCAGAGCTTTCTCTAAACCCTTGTCAAAACCACATTTATGATCCCTAGCCAACCATGAGAAACACCGTTTGTCCTCTCAAGACCAGCTAACGTGTTTTCGATTATCTCCTTATTAAAGAAAAAGATAGTGCTTCATAAAGCCGTCCTAGATGTTGCAGAATTACTGCTTGAAACATAGCATTTAGAACAACACATTTTTAGTTCAATATTGGTATCCTATGCCTTATGAGTCATTTTAATGGTTCTCTGTTGCCTTCTGTACTGAACTTAAGTAGGTCAGTAATTTTCAAAGCTCTTAACTAAATTCACATTGGAATTAAAAACACTTCTGTAGACAAGCACACAATATAGCTAGGGAATCAGTAATCAATACTAATCGATACTAATCTCTCTCATATCACATTTTGTTCTCCCACCTTGTCCTTCTCAAATCAAGTTGTTTCCACTACCTCATAAATTTTGCTTCTAAGAAAAAAAGAAAAAAGGAGGGGGGGAATGACATCCAGAGCAACAAACAAGTCTGCAAACATCAAGAACAGCATTTCTGACCCCAAAATCTGGCATTATCTAATTGGACCACTTGCCCCCTTTTCTTTTTAAAATATATTTACGCCTTTGTTATTAAGGTATAACCAATATCCTGCTAATAATCACAGGGATGAACAGATCCACTGACCAGTGGAGACAGCAGCCTTGAATTCCAAAATCTGGGAAAAGAAACAAAAAACCACCAACCACACTTGTCTTTTTTTTCATCACAATTGGTTTATCCCAATTGCCTTTTTTTTTTGGCATAGACACTGATTCTCCATACATGGGGAAGGTAGTATTGGATAAAACAAGTATTCCTTCCCCCTCAAGCACAAGAGAATTGAAACCTAGTGAGCTCAAGCTATGTAAGGTTGGGTTTGTTGTTTGTTTTTTTTTTTTTAAACAGTAAACCAAAAAGGTAAAGTCCACACATTACTTTGATGTGTGGATATTCATCAGTGAATATCTGCAGTGAAATCTTGCTTTTGAAAACAGAGCACCGGGGACCAACTCAAATCAAGATAATTGGAACCAGGCTGATTTCTGGTTACCTGTTACCCAAACTACATGTGTGAACTTTGTAGTTTGCAAATAAAATTCACTCCAGTTATAAAATAAATAAATCTGAAAACGCATACATACATAAATACTACTGGTTTAATACTACCAGTGAGAAATCTAGACATCTCAAAAGACTTAAAAACTGAGTCAAGGCCAATTCCAGCAGTTTCAATAGTTGAAATCTACTCAATTTCATTCAACAAATTCTTTCTAATAGCATTTAGCACTGTGTGCCTCTATCTCTCACTATATGGATGCATACATATGTATGGAAAATATATACAAACTAACATTTTTTTTTTATTTAACTTGTGAAACAAGCATGATTTGTGTAAGATAGCAACACAGAATAAAAAGTAAATACTCCACAGGCAACAAATAACCTTGCTAAATCTAGTTAACAACATTTTGAGGTATAAATGGACTTATGCTTATTTAGTTTGCTATCTACTGCTCAGATTAGCAGAAAACGTGTGCCTTTTTTTGGGAGCTCAGGACTCCATGTGGTCCAACACCCTAGCATCTGCTCTTTCCAGTTGGCATTTTTCAGGCCATACTGCCTGGCACTTCCCTCATTTCAAGTTGCCAAGAGGGTGGTAGAAGAATGAGACACCCTGGCACCGTGTATTTTCTAAAGCAATACAAAAGAATGGCCTTGGGGATTTACAAGTTGCTATTCCATCACACAATGGATTTTTGTTGCATTTTATATGTTAACCAGCTTACCCTCCTTCAAATCTGCTTTATTATGTTCTAGTCACAGAGTTGAAAATGGAACAATAAATAGACTGTATGCACTTGTTTTATTGTGCCAGTATTAATGGACGTTTTTACAATTTATGTCAGAAAGTAAAAATGTTGACCAGCAAGCTGTTTATGTACAGAGAGAAAGAATCCTGCATTTTGAAGAGAAGACTTGTCCTGGAACACCTGCAATACACTGATAACCTCATGGTATGGGGCAACACAACAGAAGAAGGTTTTGAGAAAAGGGAGAAAATAATCCAAATGCTTCTCAAAGCTGGTTTTGCAATAAACCAAAGTAAGGGTAAGGGACCTGCACTGGAGATCCAGCTTTTATGAGTAAAATAACAAGATGGATGGTGTCAGATCCCAATGGATGTGATCAACAAAATATCTATGCCTCCACTGACTAGTTAAAAAGAAACACAGGCTTTCTTAGTGGGGTTTTAGAGAATGTGTATTCCACAGTACAGTCTGATTATCAGCTCTCTCTACAAAGAACCCAGAAGAAGAATGACTTCAAATGGGGCCCTGGGCAGTGACAAGCCTTTGAACAAATTAAATGGGAGGTTGTGCATGCAGTAGCCCTTGGGCCAGTCCGGGCAGTACAAGATGGTAAAAATATGCTCTATATTACAGCTGAGGAGGGGGCTGCTACCTGGAGTCTCTGGCAGAAATCACCAGGGGAGACCCAGGGTTAACTCCTAGGGTTTTAGAATTGAGGATACTGAGAATCTGAGGCCAACTATACTCCAACTTAAAAGGGGATTGAAAAAAAAAAAAAGACAAACAACCTTCATTCCCCATCCCCCTGCACTGCTCAGGAGAGGGAGGATGTAGAGAAATCAGGAGTGAAGTTGAGCCCAGGAAGAAAGGATGGGTGGGGAGAAGGTGTTTTAAGATTGGGGTGGGGTTTTTTAATTATTATTGGTTTTATTTTTTTTCCTCATTACCCTGCTCTAATTTGATTGGTAATAAATTAGATTAATTTCAATGAATCAAGTTTATTTTGCCTGTGAGTAGTTGCTGAGTGATCTCCCTGTCCTTATCTCAACCCATGAGCCTTTCATTATATTTTCTCTCCCCTAACAAGCTGAGGAAAGGGAGTGAAAGATGAGCTTGGTGGGCACCTGGCATCCAGCCAAGGTCAAATCCACCACACCTTTTTATGAGATCATCTTACCTATAGTCTATTTGCCAAAATGGAGGTTTGTTCAGTAATGAGGCCTCCCACATTGACATTAACATGAGAATTGGCTGAATGACAGAGTCAGAGGGTTGTGATCAGCAGCAGAGTCTACTTGGAGGTCTGTAGCTAGTGGAGTTGCCCAGGGGTCAGTACAGGGTCCAGGCTTGTTCCCTATATTAGTCACTTACATGGATGAAGGGACAGAGCGTACCCTCAGCAAGTTTGCTGATGATACAAAGTTGGGAGGAATGGCTGATACACTGGAAGTCTGTGCTGCCATTCAGTGAGACCTGGACAGGCTGGAGAGTTGGGCAGAGGGGAACCTCATAAAGTTCAATAAGGTCAAGTGTAGAGTCCTGCACCTGGGGAGGAATAACCCCATGCACCAGTACAGGTGAGAGACTGACCTGCTGAAAAGTAGCTCCACAGAGAAAGACCTTGGAGTCCTGGTGGACAAATTAACTATGAGCCAGCAGTGTGCTCTTGTAACCAAGAAGGTCAATGCTATCCTGGAGTGCATTAAGAAGAGTGTGACCAGCAGGTCAAGAGAGATTCCCCTCCTCCTCCACCCTGCCCTAGGGAGGCCACATCTGTAGTATTGTGTCCAGTTCTGGGCTCCCCAGTTCAAGAGAGACAGGGAAATACTGGAGAGAGTCCAATGAGGGCTACAAAAATGATTAGGGGACTGGAATATCTCATTTATGAGGAGAGGCTGAGAGCCCTGGGGCTGTTTAGCCTGGAGAAGACAAAAAGGGGATCTTCTCAGTGCTTATAAACATCTGAAGAGTGGCTGTCTAGAGGATGGAAGCCAATCTCTTTTCAGTGGTGCCCAATGATAGGACAAGGGGTAGCAGACACAAACCGGAACACAGGAAGTCCCACAAACATATGAACAAAATTCTTTACTATGAGGATGACAGAGCACTGGAACAGGCTGCCCAGAGAAGTTGTGGAGTCTTCTTCTCTGGAGACTTTAAAAACCCACCTGGACATGTTCCTGTGCAACCTGGTCTAGGCATACCTGCTTTAGCAGAAGGGTTGGATTAGATGATCTCCAGAGGTCCCTTCCAACCCCTACCACTCTGTGATTATCTGTTCACCCCCAGGCATTTGATTGCAGTGACTATTCTAGAGTCTTGGATTCATCCAGTTAGCCTAGAAGTCACAGATGCTCCTGAGCTGGCAAGAAAGAAGTAATTCCCACAAGAACAAAGCAATATAGAAGAAAATTTACTTTCTCTTTCCCACTATTCACAATATCCAAAACTGTCTGTGTCTCCTTGCCCTAGTCTTTCTGTACATAAGAAAAACTGAAGAATCATCAGCAAGAAAACTATGATGGATCTGCATCTTTAAATTTAGAGGTGCTGAGTCATGTTTTGAAGGCCTGCCAACAACTACCTAAATTAAAGATCTTGAGTAATCAAGCAAAAGTGCTTCAAACTATTTTTACACTTGTTTCACTGAAGTGACAACTTTACCTTTTGGTACTCTTAGTCAACATATTCTTGTGTCTGTTTAAAGTCTCACTTCCACAAAGTCTCTTTCAACAAAGAGTGATTGGGTTCAAAAACTGATTTACTGTACAATTCAACCTTCAGCCTAGGTTAAAGCTTTGTCAAAGCTCTTTTATTACTGGGACAGGAACAGACATTTGGCCTGTGTCAAGTAGCTTCCCTTGTCAAAGAATTAAAACTTGATACATGATCAAATTAAAGACAATAGATTATAATTTAATCATCATATTGCTCCATCTTTAACTACCTTAACAACACTGTAATAAATTAGCTCCATAACATGCTTACTCAAACTTTTTTACTAAAAATAATAAATATTTAAAAATCTATAGATGTACCTGGCATTGGTTTACTCTGCCAAATTGTAACACAGGTCATGAACTCTGAAGGTGTATGTAACATCAGGAGAGAGTTCTGCAAGCTACTTGGCTCTGCTTCCAAAAGAATATCTAAGTCCCCACACTGGGGAATTCCTCTATAAGTTTAAGGGAAAGACTGGACACATTTCCCTCTGGTACTTATTAGTGTCAATCGCCAAAAGGTTTGCTAGATAACATACATTTTCTACTCATCCCTCAAGAAACAGAGCTCACGAGCATGATGCTTTCAGGCAGGGAGAAAAAGACAGAACTCTAGCCCAAAAGCCAGTCATCCTCAACCACCAGTAGAGTATCATGGTCTCAGTTACAAGAATAAAAAGGAAAAGAGCACTGGATGTAAAAAACCAACCTCTCTCTCTATTGTAGTACAACATTTTGCAGGTGCATCTAAGCAGTTTAGTAGCAGCAAGTCTCAAGTAACTCCATTAGGGTTTAGGACCTACAATGCTTTGGGCTTGCTGGATACCCGTTTGTGAGCCGTGCAGTCTGTATCCCGCACCACAGAGTTCTAGGTGTAGGGCAGTTGCAGTCAGCAAGCATGCAAAGGACAAGCATCCTAGGGAATACAGCTTCTATGCATTGCTTTTCTTAAGGAAGTAGGTGGCCAAGCAGTAGGATTGCTGGTGGTGGTTTATGGCTCCGATATAAATTCAAGCATGGGTATAGGCATGATAGGCTGAAACCGGTATAACTGATGCTCAGACCTATTTATAAATGCATTATTCATAGGAGAGCTGGGTATTATATTTAAAACAGCTTATTCCAGATAACAGAATCAAGTCTACTTACAGAATAAAACTAGACAGACACACCTCAAGAGCAGTATTAATAGAAAACTTTAGAAGACCTTTATCCCACCGGGTTGTTTTTTTTATATAAAGGTTTTTCAGTTAGTAGTCTATTGCAAGAGTTATCTCCAGGAAAGCAATATATTTGTCTTTATTGTCAATAGGCAAAGCAGTTTGGGTTGAGCATTAAAACTTTTTGCTCTTGATTTTATATTTCTAATCTGGGATTTTTAAGAAAGATGTTGCGCATATTAAATTCTAGTGAGTTCCCTAATAGTCAGGCTGTAATAGCAGAGCTACTAATGTTTACGAAAATGGCCATCCAGCTCTTTTTTGATGGAACAGGGACTACACAGGGCTTCTAGAGGAGCACTTTAACCCTATTTCTTAAGTGCAATAAAATACCATTATTTTAATGTCATATCTCATGAACAAAAAAAACCCCGTTGTCTAACTGTGAAAGTATGGAAGAGAATAGGGAGAAAAAACAGGCTTTCTGATCAGATATGAAAATAAGAGAGGCAGTTAAGGAAGAGAGAAATAAGCAAGTAAAGACCATCTAAAAAGGCTTCACATGCTCTTCATAGAAGAGGAGGAATGCTGTAATTGGCTACATCTCCCATCTGGATTATAGAACACTTTTCTTCTGGTACAGCCAAAAATGAATTAGTGTTATTTTCCAGCATGCTTTGCATACATATCATCACTAAATTAGTGTGCTTTTGTGTATGTATTTGCATCCACTCTGAGTTGGAAGGAGCTGGATCATAACAATTCAAATTGTACAGTTTTCTTCACCCATTCCAACCCTAACTCACTGCATTAGCAGAGGTGATGATAGCTGAGTTTTAGCAGTCATGTCAAACTTGTCTTTACATTTACCCACTGGGTTGGGAAAGAGGTTTTTACCCCTAGCCAAGATGACAGTTGCTATGCTCACCTGAGCAGCCCATGTCAAGTTAGCAAGACAAAGAAGCCTGAAAGGAACTTCAAATGAAGCAAGCCAACATGAAGAAAACAGTACAAAGCATGCCTGTGTCTACCCAAGAAGAAAGTGATTTGCGTGCTGTCACTGTTTGGGCTACAGAAACATTAGCTGCTCTCTAAATCCACAAAACATTTCATGAAGGTCAGTCTACTTTTCGGAAAGTCACAGTTCTTCATGAAGTCATTCTTGGTCGACTTGTCTGTCACTAATCTTTAATGTGTTTTCTCAGTTGTGGTGCTAGTAGCATGAAATGAAGTAAAATTTGAGATTAAAGAGAGTTCCAGTCTAAAAATTTTTAAAGATCTTGTTCTAAACATTGCCCCTACCATACTTATAAAGAACTTCAATCATCTGAAGCTGTTCTCAGATAGGACTGGTGAAACATGCAGCTACCTTAACCATTAGAGTAAGACTGGCCAAAACCAACAATTCTTATTTCTGTTCAGACTTTGGTAAGGATTTCTCTGTTCTCAGAGAAAGAAGGACATAGGAGATTGGCCTGTGCTCAGCAGGCACCAAGACAGGAGGGTGAAGAAGTCAATAATTTATATAAACAAAAGCCACCTAAGAAAATAATCATGCTGAAATATTGTGAACTAACAAAAGGCTTGAGTAAAACATCCATATTGCCAGAGCTAATTTGTTCCTTTTAACATTACCTTTATAATCCTTCTCCATAAAGAATCTCTTTTTTTAAGCGTTACAAATATGCATTCTAATCAGTTGAGTTAGATTAGTTTTTCTTTTTTTTTTAGAGTTAGAGTCTCTCCCTGAACCTTCAGCTGTGACTGCAGTGAGTTTCTTCAGAGAGATTACAAGAGAAAGAGAGAGATTACAAAAGAGCACTTGCCATCTTCCATTATGAAGCCATACAATGAAAGAGAAATACTCTTTCAAAAAAATAAGCAAAACAAGAATCCTAGGGTAAAGCCATCCCCTGAGCTGATGGAAGAAGTGACAAGGTTTGTAAAACTTGATATATACTTAACAGATAATACCATGCACTGAGGGGGACAAGAAACTATTTGGGTGAAAAGGAATTATCCTGAATAGTCTCAAGGGGAATCAGACAAGACAGGCTACTAACAATCAGGCTTTAAAACCCCCACAGATGAATTTAAGGGTGGAAAAGAATATGTATGAAGGAACCGGGTAGGCAGGATCTTGTAAAAGACAGCTCATTAGGGAAAATGACCTCAAGTGAACTGGCAGGTCTTTTAGGACAGTCTCTTCCCAGCATAAGAGTGGTCCATTTGATGTTCAGAAAACAGCAAATGTAGGAGGAGATTGGCTTTATCAAAGAGAGACTGAACCCTCATGCAAGCTGACGATACATAGGAGTTGGAAGCAAAGAAATGTTGAGGAATCTCCTGGCCAGGCTGGGATGGTATTAGAAAAGCCAAAGCTAAGCTAGAATTGAAACCAGTAAGGAGCATGGGCAACAAGAAGCACTTCTACCTCTATATTAATTGCAGAAACAAGGAAAATATCAGAAACCTGGATTATATATTTTCAGTCAGTGTATTAAATTTATATAGTATTCGATTATAGTTACGGGGATTCCTTCATATATCTTCCTATAAATACATGAAAATTAACTGAAGCTTTACTGTGGTAACCAATGCTGCTAATAGTGGTGTAAAATTGGTAAAGAGTAAGCCACTGAACAAATAGATCTTATTTTTACCTTCCCCTTTAAGATTTCATTAAGCGTACTAGCACTTTCACAAGATGCCCAAGGCTTTAAGAGCTCAGAGTCTCATTTTAAGCCCTAGGGTTTGAAGACATCGATCCAAATTTATTGACATACCCAGGCAGATCACAGCATCTCTTCTCCAAACACAAAATGAAAATAACTATGTAAATAAATATTAAAAAAAATTACCATCCTGGAAGTTCAGGCCCGGGAGAGTACATCCTCATTCTTAAGAAGTGAAGAGAAAAATGAACTGATTGACAACTGAAAACCAAGCATGTTTAGACACAAATTGAAAGAAAGCAATTATCAACACTGGTGCTGAGTTTATTGAGATTTAGACTACTTAGAGCCTCCCTGAAATTATAATTTTCTAACTATGACTAAACCATGTTACAAATCCAGGAGGAAAGCACGTTTGCCAAGCACAATGCACACTGACAAAAAAAAGTCTTTATAAAAGTAAACAAATGGAGCAATAGAGCATAAATCTAAACTGATTAGAATACTTGCAATTATGAATAATTTAAAGGCAGTGATAGACCAGAGACTGCATACTTTATCATGATCTGTAACTAACTGGCACAGAGAAGACCAAGGAGCCTGCCAGGCAGGGATGTACATTTAGATAGGAGCAGTCTGAAGGGACCAAAGCAGACAGCCTGGAAGAAGGGCTAGTTTAAGGTAGGGGTAAGCATAGAATCATTATAGTTGGAAAGGACCTCTAAGATCACTAAGTCCAACCTTCATCCTGACATCTCTCTAACAACTAGACTATAGTCTCAAGTGCTACATCTACTCATTTTTTAAACACTTCCAGGGATGGTCACTCCACCACCTCTCTGGGCAGTCTGTTCCAGTTCCTGACCACTCTCTCATTAAAGAATTTCTTCCTAATATCTAATCTAAACCTCCCCTGATGCAACTTGAGGCCATTTCCTCTTGTTCTATCATTAGTAATTTGGGAGAAGAGATCAACACCAGCCTCGCTACAACCTCCTTTTAGGTAGTAGTAGAGAGCAATAAGGAAAAGTGAACTAGTCACCAACAGTGCTGAAAAGGCAGAGGTCCTCAACACCTCCTCCACCTCTGTCTTTTCCAGCACTGTCGTGTCCTAGGCCATGGGAACAAAAATCCAGTTTGAGGCAGATGTAGACCTGCTGTCAGTGAAGGAAGAGTTGGTGTGTCAACTCCTACAGGAGCTTGACCTGTACGAATCAATGGGCCTGGATGCCATCCACCCAAGGGTGTTAAGAGAGCTGGCTGAAGTTGTTGCGAGGGGACTCTCCATAATCTTCGAGAAGTTGTAGAGATTAGGAGACGTGCCTGAAGACTGGAAAAGGGCTAATGTCACTCCCATCCACAAGAAGGGTCCCAAGGAGGAACCAGGTAACTATAGACCCATTAGCCTCACATCAGTCCCTGGGAAGGTTATGGAGCGGATCCTCCTGGTGACTGTCACAAGTAAAGTGAAGCATGTAATTGGGAAAAGCCAACATGGATTCATCAGGGGCAAATCAAGCTTGACAAACCTAATCGCTTTCTATGACAAAGTAACCCCCTTGGCTGATAAGGGCGAGTGGTGGACATAGTCTATCTGGACTTCTCCAAGGCTTTCGACATGGTCCCCCACAGCATCCTCCTTGAAAAACTGACACATTACAGCCTAGACAAATGGTCTGTGCAATGGGTGGGGAACTGTCTGATAGGCCGTACCCAGGAGGTGGTAGTAAATGGTTCATTTTCAAAATGGCAACCCATCACAAGCGAGGTCCCTCAAGGATCGATATTGGGCCCAATGCTATTTAATATCTTCATAAGTGACTTGGATGCTGGGGTTAAGAACACCCTGATGACATTTGTGGAAGACACAAAAATAAGTGGGGTGGTTGATACTCCAGAGGGAGAGCTACCCTCCAGGAAGACGTGGACAGGCTGGAGGAGTGGGCCAGCAGAAATCTTATGAAATTCAACAGGGATAACTGTAGGGTCTTGCACCTGGGAACACATAAGCCAGGAATGCAGCTCAGACTGGGATCCACCTGGCTGGAGAGCAGCCCTGTGGAAAGGGACCCGGGGGTCCTGGTGGACAGCAGGCTCAACATGAGTGAGCAGTGTGCTGCAGCAGCAAAGGCGGCCGGCAGGACGCTGGGTTGCATCAACAGGGGCATCACCAGCAGAGACAAAGAAGTCATTGTACCACTTTGCTCAGCACTGGTCAGGCCACACCTCGAGTACCAAGTTCAGTTTTGGCCTCTGCTATACAAAAAAGACGCGGTCAGGCTGGAAAGAGTCCACAGAAAGGCCACAAGGATGATCAGGGGACTGGAAGACCTGCTGTAGGAAGAAGGGCTGAGAAAAATGGGTATGTTCAGGCTTGAGAAGAGAAGGCTTAAGGGAGACCTTATCACCATGTACCCGTACTTGAAGGGTGGCTACCAAGAGGAAGGAGACTCCCTTTTCACAAGAAGTCACATGGAAAATACAAGGGGTAATGGCTGCAAGCTGCTCCAGGGGAAATTCTGATTGGAGTCCAGAAGAAAATTCTTTACAATAAGAACAATTAAATATTAGAATAGTCTCCCAAGGGAAGTGGTGGATTCCTCTCCATTGGACAGTTTCAAGACTCATCTTGACAGGGTGCTGGGCCATGTCACTTAAACTATACTTTTTTTTTTTCCCTTGAAAGGTTGTACTAGATGATCCTTGAGGTCGCTTCCAACCTGGCTTTCTATGATTTTGTGATTCTATGATTCTTGTTTCCAGTTCAGATTCTGAAGATAACAATAATCAAGAAAGTTAAAGCACTGTAAGCAAGACAGAAACAAGAAATATCTCCTACTGCATGGAAGTGTTGGTCCTCTACTAGTATCTGGTGAACTCCTATAAAGTTGTGTCCCAGATTAAATACACAGTCAAAAGCATAATTACCAAAAGGGCTTGTAATTTGAATAATTGTGGGGTTTTATGTGAATTTCTCATAATTTCAGAAAACTAGAAGAGTTATTAAAAGGGAAAAATAGAAGAGGAAAGCACTATGAAGCCAATGTATCATTCACTGGAGTGTTGCTTTTGCCTCTGCATGCCGATGCCACAAGAGTGGCCCATTGCCTACAAGGAAGGGAATTCAACTAATAAAAGATAGGGCCCTTTGCAGGACTGCTTTTGCTATGACTACACATTACTGATTGCAACTGGGCATATACTTGGTCACAGGCATTTGCACAGTATCAAAAGCACTGACTACTTCTGAGCATGCAATTATCTACAGCAAACAGTAGTACTAAAGATGTTTCTGTGTTTAGATTTGACATCCGTAGGATAGGATAGAACTGAATAGTTCCAGTTGAAAAGAACCTACAACAATCATCCAGTCCAACTCCCTGACCACTTCAGGGCTGACCAAAAGCATAGTAAGGGCACTGTTCAAATGCCTTTTAAACACTGACACTTGGAGCATCAACTACCTCTCTAGGAAGCCTGTCCCAGTGTTTGACCACCCTCTTAGTAAAGAAATGCCTCCTTATATCTAGTCTGATCCTCCCTTCATGCAGCTTTGAACCATTCCCAAGTCCTGTCACTGAACAATGGAGAAGAGATCATCAAAGATGATAAGCATAGGTCAGTAGAGTAAATTAAAAGAACTAAACTAATTCAGCCTAGCAATATGGAGACAGAAGGTGACCTTTTTGTAGTGTCCCAGTTTGAAGAGAAGACAACTACCAAAGAAGAAGGGTTCTTTGAGTAAACCAGGAATAAAGATTTAGAAACTGGCTACAAATGAATTTAGTTTGAAAGCAGTTACCATACTAGACATCAGAGGAACAAAGCTCTGCAGGCATTCTACTTCGAAAGTCTACTCTACGGCTTCTACTTTGAAAGACAAGGAACCTCAAACTTGTTTTCATTTGTACACTATCAAATTTCTGAATTGCATTAAATTATGCAGGTTTTAACAAAAAGGTATTTATTCTAATTAATTACAGGCCCAGTATAGTTTTATGTTGTATTTTCCATACTGTGGCAGCCATTATTTCATTGAATACAGCAGCATTTTTGCCCTGAAGGAAGAAGGACATCATGATTAAGTCATAAAACAAAGTTCTATAGATTTGAATTAGATTTGCCAAGCAAGTTCAGGAGGTTTTGAGCAGTGACCTTTGAATCTCAAATTTCTCCTGCTTTAAAACTAGAATGATAGTTGTCTGCTTTACAAGTATTCTGAGGATTAAATCAACTAACAATATTTGTTTAGAAGAATATTCTCTGACTAGGAAATCTCATTTTGGTTTTCTCTCCATCCACCTAATCTGAAATGATTGTTGTTTGAATTGCTAGCTGGATAGAAGACTACAAAGATATACCTGGCAGACACAGTAAAACTCTGAAATGTAATGTCAACTGACACAAAATGTTCCAAAATGTCCTGCTATGGATAAAATTTTAGTATTATGCTACTGCCACATCACTAGAGATTATTCTGTGATTGAACAGAAGAAAATTAGAGGTTCTGTTACCTCTAGGGTTACACTTTTTCAAATCTTTTTCATCTATTGAATTTGATTGTCCTTATAAAGCAATTAAATTCTTTTTATAATTGTTGCATTGCATTAGAGATTCTGTTTTCTTCAGCTGACCTATGACTCCGTTCAGCTTTGAAATGGTAAGTTGCAGAAAATACATAGCTGGAATCTTATCTGTAAAATGTGGACATATTATAGAAAAGCAGAAGCATTTGAATTAAAATGGGAAATTCAGAGGTTAAATTAATGCTTGACCTTGCACAGACCAAGGAATGGGCTAAAATTCAGTCTGATCCCTGACTTGCAGCTCAGATGACTGCAACAGAAGATCCCATAACATCTGTTCAGTGTGGCTTGGCAATGCTATTCTGAAGAGCAGCACAAGTTCAGTCTACCTGTAGATCCTGTAAGTCTTTGTAGGACCTTAACTGTTCACACCAAACTTGGAAACCAGTTCAGAAAAAGATACCAAAATGCCAAATGCTTTCACCCAACTTCCAGATCGCACTGAAATGTTGGCAAGTGAGAAACAGCACAGTCATTAATACCTTAGCCTTTTTTTCCTGCATTTCTCTTAGCACTGTCTGAGCTCTTGACTGTCCAGACTCTCCCCTGAGGACAGATGTAAGGACATGTGAAGATAGCAAAGAAATACTGCTTTGGTTGAGTTTCTGCTGGTGTATACTTGCAAGAGCAAACAGGGTACCAAAGGGCTTTGCTTATAATAATCCTAACATCTTTTTTTAAAGCTGTGAATATACCACGTTCCTTGCTTATGTAGTAAGCTCTGGATACTGGAAAATTCTACTTATCTCTCAATCTGCCCTGCAGGTTTAATATTACAGGTGGAAGTGTATGAAAAACAGCTGATTGTAAATGGTGTCTTGAAGCTCCCGGCACAACTATAGGCTAATCACAACAGGCTAGTGTGCACAATTTGACTGAAGCTGTTTACTTTGTACCAGAGAAAAGTTGAAATGTGTAGCCCTAGAAATTCTTTGAATTCATAAACAGTCTGTTGTTTTATTGTCTCTTGAATAGTGATACTGATTTCAGAGGTAAAATCTCTTCCTACCAGTATTTCCCTGATAGCCCTCAAACAGGCAGCAAAGTTAACCTCCTGTCATTCAATCACTGCAGTTAACTTTGAGTCTCCTGTCTCTGCTAGCTGCATGAAGGGTGTAGACCAGGCAGCATGAAGGCTGGCTGACGCTGTCTGAGACTCTAGTTAAAAGCTCAGGTTATTTCCCTGAGCTGATCTTTTTGTCATGAACTGTGAGTGAAATTCTTAAAGTAATTCTGAACTCAGTGTGAAATGCACCTTACAATAGCTGCAAAGGTGCCCTTGAGACCTTTCTTCTCTTTGCCCCTCAACTTTAAAAAGTCATAATGCTGTATGTTGGGAGAGTAATAAAGTCAAAACACTTCTGAACTGCACTATAGTATTATAATTAGTGTAGAATATTCTGCACTAAGAGATCATTTTAACTTGGCCCATTTTCAGGTTAAGAAGCTGTATGTGCAATTCTATTTGGACAAAAACTCTTGCCATTTCCAAATGACTGAGAAGGTAATGCAGAATCACTTATCTATGTTGACTATTATTTACTCAAATTCAGGCCCAGCTATCAGTAAAGAGAAGAGATGAAAAAGCAGATCATGAGTATTAAAATCTACATGGATTTTAAGGAAAAATTATACCAATTTATGAGAATAAATCCATGATAAATTTATCTGAAGAAGCCTCTTTTCAGCACTTAATAGATGTGTTGCAATTTATGCATAAAATAAGGCTTGCCACAATTGTCCCTGGCATTGAATACTCTCTTTCCAGATCCATAGTTTTGTGTCCTCACGCAGCTAAAGCATCTTGGTTTTTCAAATGGGAAAATGAGCAGCTTAAAAAAAAAAAAACCACAAAAAACCAATCCCAAACAAACAGTAAACCACCAGAATTAACTTATCCTTAACCTGCAGCTTTAAAAATGAAACATTACCTTTGGCCTCTGGATGGTGCATTATCAGGCATCCTAATGTAGCAACCAATATGAAAATGCCTTTCCTTTTGCTCACAGTTCTAACCTGCTGGGAAAATTCCACATCCCTGTTGGGCTAACTCCTGTTTAGTGTACATCAGACCCCAACACTGTTCCCCTGCTTCTTCACAGCTTCTCTGTAGAGGCTCTCAGCTTGGGCCCAGTGGCTATTTCACCTTGTGTGCATGAACAGTGAAGATAAATCTGAAGACAATTTGATGTGTGAGCAGTCCTGTTGCAGCAACAGGGCTGTGCGCATGAGCAAGTGCTCACTCATGAGAAGCACAGTTGCACACACTGGGTCCAGGTCTCGTTGAGAAACACTCTTTAAGAACATTATTATTATTCAAATCTCATTATACACCAGGGAAAAAAAAGAAGTAAAAAAAGTTATTGTAGTTTGTTCAGTCTTTCTATTTAATTTCTCCCCCACCGAGCCACCTCCCTCCCTTCCGTGATAAATTTGGAAAGGTCTCAGTATTAATTATTTTCAAGTAAGTATGTATCACTTCTACAAATCCTTAGGGAAAATGAGAGTCAGCTTCTATTTTTAAAAGTGCAATGATTTTAATTCAAGAAGACAGACAAACCACTAATCAGAGACTTTTACTCACATCTTATACATGCTATCCCTCACACTCGCCCTCTTTACTTTTGCTCAGTGGCACTTTCTGACACCAGAAATAGCACACCACTGATCACGGGGTTGGGGTGGAGCTCTTTCCCAATTATAATATGCAAAACAGTATTAGATGTGCTAGCCTGGGTCAGTAGTCCAGGGAGCCTTAGTTGCACTACCTGAGTGATTAAATGTGTGGAAGTAGTAGTCAGAAGCACATGAGCTGCAGTAGAGCAAGGCTATTTTACATCAACAAAGGCTGTGACAGCCCATAACAGTCCACTTTAAATGGTGGGTCTCTCTCCTCCTGGTGGGGAGCAGAGGAAGAAGAACAGCAGCATGCCCTATGCCATCCCACCTGAGGGAGTCCCTGTGGCTGGAAAGAAATTCACCATTTTCCTCAGTGTTTTACCACCTCAGGTCAGTGCAGAAGGCTACAGCAAAGATAAAGCTTATTCTCTGGGGTTTCTGGACCATGGAATTGACTCAGGATCTGCTTGAGAGTTAACTGAAAGGTATGCTCTGCAGGATGAGTTTTAAGGTTGACTCAGAGGCTGACAGTTCCATGATATTCCACATTGATTTATGATAGCTGGAAGCAAACACCACAGCTGCAGTCAACCAATGCGGTTTTGCAATCTTCAGGGCATGTCCCAAAGCAAAAAAAGTTAGCTTATGCACAGAAACTTAAAATTAAGCCATATGTTCATGGTGTATTTGTAAGATGCAGGAGTAAATAGCCTACTGTGACATCCCACATCCAAAAGGAGAGAACTGTGAAAAATGCAGGCCAGACTATTTCTGTGTTGGGAGCACCAGCCTCCTGTGACAATTCTCAGCTAAGCACAAAGCCCAGAAAAGCTGAGTGCAGGGTAGAAGACAGCTTTTCCTGAGGTGTTAAATTCACAAAAAAGAATGAGAACAACCACAGAGTAGCTGAGGTGCTGTGAACACAAGTGACACATTGGATGAGGGTGTTACTATTGTTCCTTGTCTGAACGGAAGAGCAACAGGGGGATGTGTTTCACCTGTTTTCAGTGAAGCTCATTCCTCAGTGTCAGATAAAATCAATTATTTTTTACTGCTAATACACAGTGGCACAGCAGATGAGAGCTGCAGATTAATGCTAGCCATTGGTCATTATTTTGGGTTTATTACAGTGAAAAGTATTTACCCCAAATCTGAGCGACTTCCTTTTGAAGAGTGATTTTTGTCTTGACTTCTGCAACTGTAAAGAAGCTAACTATGAAAAAAACCCAACCCATACATTGACTTCCAGCTAGCAACTAATGATCCACCCTCCAAGACTGATTTGACTTTGCCCCCATGCATTTTATTGTTAAATAGTGGCAGCTGTGGAACAGTAGGTAGTGGGAAACAAATGAAACATTCACAGTGTTCAAAGAGAGAATCTAATACATCATTCTTGCATATGACTGGAGACTAAGGAAGGATATTTAAGAAGTTCTTTCCAGTTCCCTGACATAGTGCTCCTGAATTGTCTCACAGCCTTTTCAGTTTCTGCTGCTATGAAACAGCCTGCCTTGCCTCAAAACTGTCCTAACAGATCTTCCTCTTGTAGACAGATCATCCTACACTGATCTTCCCTTGTAAGAGATGATAAACTGGATCAAAAGTAAACCCCATATTAAGAAATAGGTTAAGCATTCAGAATTACTTCCTTTGTAGCTGAAAGAGGCAGCTACTGCAAGGAAGGAGTGATTATAGACAGCTTGCTACATGCCTGTGATTTGCAAGTACCCTGGATTTATTCTTGCTAATCAACTTTTTCTCAACAGTGAGCCTTTGCTTTTTGTCGCAGCACACCCACAGCACTGCAACTGTGTCATAAGCCTTTGATATTGCGGATCACACAAAAACTGCTTGGAGCACTCTGAGAATATAAAACCAGCCTTAATTGTGCTTATATCTGTGGATGCCAGGTTGTTAGCACAGGTAATTGTGCATATGATTCTGTTCTCGAGACATATGGAGGCACCCAAGGCTCTGTACTGAGTTCATGTGTTTTAGGCCCCATATCTTTCCCCTGGCTTCCATTCTCTTGCTATTTGGGATGTGCTTCATGTCAAATGAATGCCAAAATGCACTTGTGATCACTGTTATAGCCCATGCCAATGATCACAGCATGGTCAGATGATCTTATGGAAGTTGAAGACCTCAGGCAAAGTGCTCAGAGAATAAAGAAGCAAGACAGATGCTGCTGCTGAGAAGTTTGCATAAGAATTGTAAAAGCTAAGAAGAAGAAGTTACTATTCTGTTTCAGCATTAGCACTTTTCAAATGGACCTCTCCATTTCAATGTCAGCTCAAACTAGAGTTTGGAAATGAAGTCCCGCTCTTGTGGATAGCCAATAGTACCTTTTCTTTGTTATTTCAGGGTGTTTTCACAGCTTTCCTTAGATCCTTCCCTCAAGAACTTATTTAAGAACTTCAGGTTAGATGAACTAGACCAAGAATGATCTCATGCTGCAGCAAAACTGGAATATATTTGGCTGTTACATTCAACTTTTTCCTTGTCTAGGCTTCATAATAATACAATGCTGCTGTTGATAAATACTAAGGGAAGGCTCCAGCATATGCTGAGCAAGAAAGGTTAAAGGAGGTTTATTTGCTTTATGATACTGAAATGGACATACTGAAGAAAGGAAATTAGGAATAACCTCTAACACATAATGTAATAAAAAAGATAAGTTGTTTTCATAAACTGTGCATATTTTCCAAATTTCTTACTGCAAAACACTTCCAGATATGCCACTATCAAACTCTAGAGTCAGAGCTGTCAACACAGAAACATTAGGAAGTTCACTTTTGTGTACTGAAAATGTCATTTACACAAATGAGGGACATGAACTGGATCTAGGTATTTTAGAAGTGCTAGAATTGACCTTGGTCTTCATGAGACAAAATTAATTATCTATTTTGGTATGTAGCTGAACTGAGAATTTAAGAGGAAGGACACAGAAGTCCACAAAAACTATAATTGCAATGACCATTTCTTTTCAAGGGGATTTGTCATGAAAATGGTATTTGCAAATGGTGTCCTTGTTTATATTGTTTTCAAGGTCATGAAATCCCTTCCTCTTCTTGTCCCTCTCTTCTCCCCTCTCTGCCCTCTCCCCAAATGTCTGAGTATTCTTCTTCTAAATAGATGTCAGTATCTTTGGCAACCAACTCTGCAGCAAACAAATTAACACCCAGTGTGCCCTCAGCAGAACACAAGCAATTTCACTACGCAAATGTTTATTAGTTCTTCCCATCTCACAATATGTTGTTGACTGCAAACACCTCCACCTCAAGACTCCAGTAATATTGTTTGGACAAATCTTGAATGTCATTCTTGTAAAGATACACCCATAGGACTGGTAGTCACAGCGTTCAGAATGCCTGACAGACCCTGAAGAAAATACAGTTTAAAAATAACATGTCTTACCTGCTTATTCATAAGTATGTAGATAATGGGATTGCAAACAGTGCTGCTTTTTGCTAGGATGGAAGGTATGATGCTTGCAACTGGAGTCACCACACCTGGCTTACCAAATGTTGCAAGTAATGCAATAACTCCATAGGGAATCCAACACACAAGATAACAGATAACTGTAGTGATCACCATGAACAGTACGTGGTATTCTCTTTTGCGGGCAGCATTCTTGTGGATTTTTCCAACCTAAGGGAAGGTGAAAAAAAGATAGAATTTAAGAAACTGAGCCATTGGATTGATTGCTTTAACAACCTGGGACTACTGGGCTTGGATCTGCAATATTAATCAACATCGTAGTTCCAGAAGTGAAACAAGCATGGGAAGACTTTCATTGTCTCCACCAGGCGCTAGGGGAAGCCCTGCACCTGAAGACATCATGCTGCATGCCAGCACAAACCAGAGTCCCAGAAGAGTTTGGAGCAAAAGCAAAAAGCTGATGAGAAGTTAGCATCTAGTCCTTAATAGCTGATAGGTCATCTCCTGTTGCTTTTCAGGTATGATGTTTTGTATAGTTGTACAGTGTTTTCACTTAAATTATTCCAGTATATAGGATTTGCTTGAGACACAGAAGCATTATGAAGCACAAATAAGAAGCATTTTCTGTTAGAGGTGTCAAAAGAGCATAGCAATGCTAGGACTATGTTTGCAAACATATGTCCTTGGATGTTTGCAAGGCTTGGTTAGATAAAGCCTCAACTGGTCTGGTGCAGTGCTGACAATGGTCACACTCAGAGTAGGGCATTAGAGAAGACTTGCAAACAACACTTTTTGAAGTTTTAAGTGACAGGATTCATCCTTTCTAGACTATTGCTTCCAGGTGGTCTAGAAGAAATAGTCAAAATTACCATTTTGATAAAAGGGCCTCACTCCCGATAATAATTAAAACCAGCTTTTTGTGCTCTTAAAAAAGTGTGCCAAATACTGACATAGTTCAGCTATTGTATTGGGGTTTGGGAGGAAATGCAGTAGAAATGGGTAAACAGGAAGTGCAGATTTAAATGATCCACTTCAAAGTGTTAGTACAACAGCCCATCTTGCTATCATGAATTTACCTGTAGATACAGTCTGTGGGCAAACCCAGCTCTGCTGTGGAAGAATATATAGTCTCTGCTTTAAAACATACACATACCCTCCTTTGAACTGTTCTGTACTGAAGCATCATGTCCTTCTGGAGTCTAAAGCTCTAAGATGGAGGTTAAAAACTAAAATAACGGTCAATTTTTATTTTTAAACCTTGGTGTGAATGCTTTTTCTGCAGACAGCTACAGAATGCCTGTCCAGTGAGTTCATATCACTGACCACATTAGTGATAACTGTGAGGAAAAAGCTTCATTCCCTACACAGAACGCACATTCAGTGCTATGCACAAGCATCACTTAAAAGCAAGATTCCCATGCAGTAGCTCTCTGAGATGGCCATTAAGTTTGATCCAAAGCCCATGGAAGTCAGCACAAGATTGAGTGGGACATTCATCAGGTTTGGGTGCTTAGCCTCATTTTATAGGGATTATTAAAGACTTCTTAGAAAACATTCAAAAAGATTAATTCCAGAATAGCAAGGCTGGTCTCCCTAAGCATCCTGGCAGCCAACAAAGAAAAGCAAACTCTGCAAGGAGGGTAATTTTGGAGCCAGTCTCTTTCCACTGACTCTAGATGAAGCCTCAGCACAGTGGTCTCCTGAGGTTATGGTTAATTCCTCAACTTCCTCCCAGAGTGTTTAGCAAACCCAGATATGCCAGCAGGATTTCAGGAAGTGTTCAAATGTTTAAACTATATTGATTGAGTTTTGTACTCAGCCAAACATAATTTATGTTCACTTTAAGGTCTTTTTGCCTCCCAAATGCAGTACTTGAGAGTAAACTGCACCCAGGGGAACTAAGCCCCTGTAGAGCTATGAACATAAATAATCAAAAAGGCTTGCAAGCCCTGGAATGCAATGCATCCAAACTTTACCTAATAAAATAAAATTGGAATGAATGGGTTTAAGTCGATGCAAAAGAACACTGATGTGGACAACTCCGTAAATAAGCAGAACAGTTAAAGATAGAAGCCACCACTCACCTGAGTCAAATGTCCTGTTGCCTGGCCATGTTAATGCAGTAGAAATAGTCAGAGCTTTACCTGACTCTTTGTTGTGTGGGTACTATTGCATAATGTACGCATTTCTGTGTCAGACTGTGAGTTAAAAACATATATAGTAACTGTGCATGTATATATGGGAGGCAAAACAATATGGTGATGTCGCTTGTTTTTAGTTAATTATGATTCTAGCCTTCTACAGTGGTTAGTTCTATCTGGAGTTTCAGTAAAAATGTTCCTGTTGAAAGTAAATAAAATACACATAAATAGTTTGCCAAAAAAATAAAAAGTATTTTTGCTATCTAGTCCTTTAACGATTTTCTGCAAAAAAAGCAATTTCAAAATAAAATCCACCCTTTCTGAAAACACTAGGGACTATTCTTTTTTTTCTTTTTCAAGAATAGAACTTGTTTATCTTATAATTACTTTAGCTTGAAAAAAGGATTAATAATAGATAATGGTCCAATCCTGTATTGCTTATTTGAACTAAATTTTTCATGACTATTGGGAATTTTCTCTGACTGAAGAATCGAGGATCCCATGTTAGCTGCAGATGTTACAAGTTTAATATTAACCAAGGAATACAAAGCCCCAACTATCCATGGCATGCACAGCTAAAGGTCTTCAATAACAGCAGAGGCACTAGTTAGCACATTTTCCCCCTGTGTTAAGATAGTACCTCTGTCTTGAAGAGTTTGCAAGAATCTCCCTCTGCACAAATAAAATATAGATCATAAATAAGGGAAGGAAAGATGTGTAAAAGTGAGGGGACTATGTGTGTGATTTTGGTATGCATTCTTCTATTTTCACATCTTTACCTTGTTTCCTTAGGAGGGAAAACCTGCATTATTACTTTGTCTTCCTTGTAAACTTGATTGAGGTTTTGAAACGTATTAGGTGAACAGAGGTCTTTGACACTGAGTTCTTCACAAGTCACTAAAGCAGAAGGATCCTTATCAATGTTATTATTAAGAAGAAAAATGCAATGGGAAGTGAACTCAAATTAGACACCAGAGAATCCACTCTATGTAGGTTGTTTTGATTTTGTTTCTATTCTTTTCCTCTCACCTTCCTCTTCAGATAATTAAAAAGAAGAAAGCTCTGACCACAGCTGTTCCTGAAACAGGACGTTCTTAATGTGTCCGCAGTATCTATTAAGGGTGACCTTTTACTGCGGTCTTCTATAACTGAGTTTAAAATCTCATTTGTCATGAAACAAACCTACTGGAAAGCAAACTTAGTTAGCTGTCATTCTCACAGAGTCTTTCACTTCATGTTTACACCAAAATAGCCATTGTTTTGATTTTTATGTGCCTCGTATTCCATAATATAAATTACTTACAGTACAGATCATGGTAATGTGCAAATTAGAACTTTAGGGTTTTTTGAAAGTACTTTTTTTTTCTGGAAGTACATTTCTATTCCCACTGTTGCAGGGAGGAGATTAAAAGAATTGCAGTAAGAAATGCAAGCAATGGACTAGAAGTAAGGAAAGATCATAAAGTATGTCCTTCCTTAATGGATCTAAATCCCAGGTGACCTAGATGTCTCGGCTTTCCAGAGGGGACAAGGGTGGTAAGATGAGTCCAAAGGACAAATGACCTCTAGGCATCCCTTGCAATGAATGTCAAATGTACCTGATGCTTCTCTTGATTTTATTCCATGTTCAGAGTTGCTGTAGCTGTTAACTATGTTATATGCTGTTATAAGTAACTCATCTGCTTCCTCATGTCAGTAATCTCACTTTATCTTGGTGTTCTGGCTGCCAGTAAATTGCAGGACATGTGAGGTGTGGAGTTATGCTTCCACAGCTGAAGGAGTGGTATTGCTTGATGCCCCTGAGCATGCTGCCAGGCTGTTGTGTGACTGTCCTGCCCCTGGCTGTGTGCCACATCTTGGGAAACAGCTGAACTGTGTGATCTTGTTTGCCATGCTCCTTCTGTCTCTCCAAGCCACTCCAGCCCAAAAATGGCTGTTTTGATAGTGGTGAAGGCAAGCAGCAGTCTCAGGGTGGCTGCGGTATCACTCTGGTACATTCCAGGATATGTTAACAATGCCAGAAATGCCAGAGGATTTCAAGAAGTGTTAGACTGCTCTTTAGGAAGTGCCCCCAGAATTTTGTTTTTGAAAACATATACAATATTTATCCACACAGTCTTGGTTTTGTTGCCTTTGCAGCTTTGCAGCCTACCTATAGAATGTGTTATCTTTAAAAATTCTGTTTATAGGTGCTGGAAGGCCTCCAGCAAAATATAGGTCAAGTTGGTGTAACCTACAGAAAGATGACAGTTCTGCAGGTGAAAAAGCAGTAAGCAATTTAACATTAAAATGATTCTATTTCTTATTTTAAAACTACTGGACAATTTAACACAACTGCTATGCTGTATTGTCAGTAGTCAAATGGAAGTGCCTCCCAGAAATGCCTAGTGTCTGGACAGCCAGCCAATAGAAGAGCACCAGACAGTAATGAGAAAAAATAGATTCAAATAATGTCCTAGAATAGCTGAGAGCTTGTAAAGCTCAGTCTAAATGTGAACACATAGGATATCTATTTCTTACATTTAAAATACACAGAAGACCTAAACCACGTTTTTAAAATGGCACAAGAAATACTGGCCCCTTGAGATCAAAAGGTATTTGCCTAGGATGGCTGGAAAACCTACGCCTATGCTGTAAACTTAGATGTTTTCTCTGGGACAAAGATGCTCTACTGGCAAATTTGGTAGTCTAAATGTAGGGAAAGCACTATATTTAAAGAAAAGAAGAGGGTGGAGAGGGTGAATGTTGAGGGGTTTTTTAATGAGAGAATGGTGTGCCTCCCCTTCTTTCATCCTAGAAAGTAGCACAAGGGGTTTGATTTTTCAGAACTCGGCTGGAGGCAGCAACAGGCAAACATGACTAATCTTAGGCACTGAAAGTAAGACTGGCACAATTAGCTTTCTTCTGGGTTTGCCCTGTAGCCAAGCTGCATCTCGTGTACATATCCAATAAGCCCTTTTCCACTCAATTGGACATGAAAGACACTGCTAATTAGACGACTATGGCAGCATGCTGAGCAGGTATATTAGATGCAACAGGCCACAGAGCACGGAAGAAGCCACCGAGGTATTTTGTGAGGAGGCAGTAGTAGAAGTGTCCTCAAAAGGGGCTTGAGTCACATATTGCTTGGTCGACCTCAAAAGCTGCATCCTCTGCCCTCCCAGCTGACAAGATGTAGCAGATACATCCACTCACCAAGTGATGGGCTGCAGTGCTACTTCATGCATTGGAAAAGAAGAAACTGGAGAGCTCTGAGCAGAGAGCATGGAAAATTTCAACAGCACTGGTCAAAGCCTAGAGGGGTCATAAAACAATGAAAAGAGGAGTTTACAAAAGGAAATCAAGGAAGTTAGTAGAAAGGGATGCAAGCAGCTTTTGATGTAACTGAGGAGTTTGTTAGGTTAGAAGTTCAAGAAAAGGACCCCAGATATCTGCCATGGCAGGTACTCTGCTAGGAGCCTCAGGGAATAGCCTCAGACTGGGCACAGGCAAATGTGTGGGCCTGTCACAACAACGACCTGGGGATAAGCCATGAGCTAGAGGAAGCTTGGCTTCCTCTAAAGAGAATGAATCTGTCCTTTTCTTAAAGATAAAAGAGAATGGGTCTATTCTTTTCCTTGCAGAAGGCTAGCTAGCGTCTTCCAAACACATAAACACTGTTACACAATGGTATGGGAAATAACATGGCTATGGGCCATATGAAATTATTTTAAGGCAACAGGTTAATCAGTTTAGTCATGTGGGGGTCAGTCCAGACCTCACTGCTGGCCAAGTCAACTGGTTCAGCCAGCCTGTTGCTGGAGGGAGCAGCCAGGTGGCAACCACACCTGAGCCCATGGGCTTTTTCCAAGCTAAACGCTGGAGCTTTGCCCCCCTGCCCCCAGTAAGGGATTCATTGCTTTCGATATTTTTCTTAACCACTATGTGGCTCCATATGGGAGAAGAGCCCTAGGCAGCTCACTGCTCAGCGGGACAGCCTGCCCCTTCCTGTGATCCAGAGCAAATGTTTGGCCTACTGCAGCCCCTGCTCAGCTCCCTCTGGATTTAGCTGGCCATGAGTTCTGAGACCAAAGAAGTGCTGATGGCACGTCACCTGCTCAGAAGAAGGCATAGGCACCTGGGAAGACCTGAGGGATGGTTGCACACAGAGGCTGTGTTGCTGAATCCTGCAGGCAACTGCGAGGCTCACAGGGCCAGAGGCACCTATCCAGGTCAGCCCTGTAAGGCACTAAAATGTAACAACCGTGCATACTCTCATCATCCATGGGCAAGCTGGTAGGTTTTATACATATATAAGGGAAGGGAGTTGACCTAAGTTAGCTAGTAAGATGGGGATGCTTTGGTGATGAAGGTCTAACATTTTTTCACTGAATTCTCCTGTGCTTTCTTTTCTGCAGTTACCATAGCCTCTCCTCCTTACTTAATGTAGCTATGTGCTTAAAACATTTCCCTCATATTTTAACAGCTCCCAGTCATTTTCAGCTGTGAACAACTTGAAAGTTTATGAAGAATATATGGCATCCCATCCATCTAACCACTAGATAGAGAGACTATACAGTAAGATTGCATCATCCAGAGCCACTTCAAGTAGGGAATGTGTACATCATAGCGGCTTAAAAGTCAGGGGGACTGTTTATGCATTTTGTCCTTTAAGTCAGTTTCTCTTCCTCCCACTATTTATTAAGATGGAAAATAATGTCAATTATTATACTCTGTGCATCTGAATAGTGGATGCGGTAATCGTCCTTTACCTAGTCCACTCTAAACGAGCACTATGGAAACAGACAGAGTGCAAAGTGCTTTTTTTTATCAGGGCTGATGCATTATTCCTAGATCTTTGTACATTTTGCACTGAAATAACCATGTTTTTCTTCACTACTTCAGAACTGCACAGTAAAGAGAAGGCTACCTATGAGCAGTAGTGTTTGTTGCCAACCTCTTTTAAGTGTCAGTTATAAGTGTTTGTTTTGACATGATCAAATATTCAACAGTACTACCAAAACTAGAAACAAATGAAATATTCATAATCATGTGAGGGAAGCCTGCCAATCTTTGAACATTTAGTCTACTCTAGCTTTATAAAATGAACACAAGGGAGCTAGACTTTTTAACGCAAAATCTGCATTAGAAGAAAAAGATGGAAAAAGATTATTCTTTTTTCATGAGCCACTCAAGTAAGACAGTCTTCTCTGTTATATTTCTAAGAAAAGAAAATTAGAAATGGTCTGCATTTATTGGTATGAATAACCGTTTACTAAACCCAGGAGTGTCTCAAACTAAGCAGTGACTCAAACGTCAGTTATGATGAGCTTTCTTCTCTCTTGTTTCTATGGATTCTGTCCTCAAGCAAAAACAAGGAAAAAAGCCAAAAAAAACCCACTCCAGAGCATGAAAAGCTCTAATAATCTATAGGAAATGGAAGCTCCAAGTAATCTACTTTTCAGTGTGGGCTACCCCAGAACTAATACTTTATGGATTAGTATTAAGACAGATGAAATAATTTTTTTGTTGTTTAAGATAGACAATCATGGGAAAAGAGGGCTCACTGGCTTAAAAATAAATGCCACCTTTATCAGCATTGGCTAAGTTCAAAATAAGAGTGAACAATGAAGAGATGTATAGTCTCTGTGGAAACAGGGACTAAACAGAAACATCTGCTTTGGGTCATCTTATAATCCAGTGGGCCCTGACTCTACAAAGCATTTACACTGACATGTTCACTGACTGAACTGAGATTTAAGCACGCACATGAGTACTTTGCTCAGTTGGGGCCACTTAATGAGTTAATAGCAACAAATACAGAAGAAGGAAACCACAAAATCACACAAGGGGCTTTATAGTTAATTATTTTCATGTCACTATTAAGTTTAGGAAATGAAGTCCATAGAAGGGATATTTCATCAGCTGAAGTCCGGCATTACTGGGATTTTTTGTTATTGAAATGGGAATAGCCATCTTAATGCCTCAATGTGAAGTGAAGCTATGCTTTAAATATAAAACTTACGGCTTTGTACACTGTCCTTGAAGCATAACTGCCATTGCTGCTAATATCAGTGAAGTTCTGTTGTGGACTTAAGGAACACTATAATCCTCTTACTTGCAGGAATTCTTTCACTGCCCTAGCTAAAGGGCTTTTAGCAGCAATTTGGCTTACACAGTGAACACAATTCCCATGTACCAAACAAGCAGCTCATGGTGTCACCTCCATCACACACAACTCATGTTTCCTGACCTTTCCTCACTGTGTATTTTCTAGAATCAGTGTGCATGAGAAAATTGAAGGTGTATTATGCACAGCTGTCATTTGGTCTGCATTAATAGTTTGGTTTTAGACAGAGAAGTACATTAGATACTGATCTCTCTCCCAAGTGGGGGCTATCTCTTTTTTCTCTATAGCTGCAGGCAAAACCTGTCAAAGACAATGGCTACAAAAACATGAGTGTAGGCTTCCCATGCACTGACTTGGCAGGACAGAAGCCAACTCCAAGTCCAGGAGCTGAGCATGCACTGCACTCGGCCCTGAGTAAGAAGCTCAGCCTGCCCTTGAGTCAGTCTGTGTCCTGGGCTCAGCACTGAGATAACACAGACATGGGAGGTTTGCACCTGGAATGGGACAGCTCTCCACAGCCAGCTCTCCACTGGACAACTCTACATGGCCAACTCTAGATGGGGACAATTCTACATGGGTCACTCACACAAGGCAGAGGGGAGAATGCCCGTGAGCTCCTTCCTGCCATGCCTGCAGCATACCTCACATTATGGGAAGGAGGAGGAGGTCGTGCACAGAGAAAGGGGTGAGCAGCAGGGGAAGCAGTTCTGGGCACAGCTGTGGGTGCAGGGAGGAAGCTGATCACCTGAGCACTGCCTGGCAGGAAAGCCTGCCATATTGACAGTCTTGCATGTTTATTTTTTTGTCTTTTTTTGAGGGGAGGGTGTTGTTTTTTAAAGTGGGAGACTTATGGGCATGGCGTACCACCACTCAAGCATCTTCCTCAACCCTGGGCAACAGGGAATGTGGGGAGCCAGCATTACTGCTGACACAGTGTTTCTTCCCCATCTGCACAATGCATTTGGCAGTACCAGAACCAGAGCAGTCACAGGGGCTTGGAGAGCAGCAGGGCAGCCATCTGCTCCCTGGCTTCCCAAGCAAAATCCCAAAATTAAAATTTTGACTGGCATAAGCGTGGCCAGCTAACATGCAGGCGGGATGCAAGGTGGATGGGGAGAACTACAAGAGAGTTTTGCACCCAGCAGCTTGGGCTGCTGTTTCTGGTATGGGAAGTCCAGGGCCAGGAGAAGCAGTCTGCCTCCAGGACGCTCTAAGGAGCCCACATCAAACAACTGGCTCATGCAAAGGAACTGACTCATTTAATGGTCCAGAGGTATAACTGCAACAAGTAAAGCAATTTGGAAATGTCAAAACCTATGCCCAATACAGAAAAAACGTACTTCTGAGGTGAAATACAATTGCCATAACACTGAAGAGCCACCAGCCCTGGCAGCTCATTTAAGCATTGTATATGATGATATGCACTTCTTAAAAATGTTATTTGTATGTATGCCCTTCAGTAATTGTGGGACTGCACAGACCTGCTATCTCTGATATTGGCAGTGACACTTCTATGGCACTTACCTGCCTGAAACAAATCAAAGATGTGTAGAAAAATAAGACACGTGGAAAATGGAAACTGAAAGGGCAGTGAAGTGTGTTTGCTATGTGGAAGATATAGCTAGATGAAAAAACCTGGGGATGCAAGAAGTATCAAATGTTATGTCCAAAGTTATTTAAACTCTAATAAAAAATATGATCAAGAGAAACTTCTATAAAATATCAAGGTTGTTGGAGTTTTTTGTGTCTAACATGTCCTACTCTGTTTTATGAATTCCCTAGATAGTTTGGGAGACTGTAATGGATAGTAAGCTATTCCTGTGAAGCCATCAGGTCTAATTTTCCCAAACTGATAGCAATCACAAACTGTATTACTTGCTTATATTTGATTGCTTCTCCAAGTCCATTCTAGCGTGCATGCTATAACTGGACTTCACTCACACCAACTGACATCCCTGTCAATGGGCTCAGGAAGAACATGTCAGTCTGAATTAGCCTAAAACCAGATTATAACCTATCGATGAAACAGAAACTTCAAAGCTTTAAAGGCAGGACTCACTACTCTCCATCCAGCATAGCTACAAAGGGGATGAGTACTCCTTGATGAAGGAAGATACCTATTTCAACCTGAAAAATCATTGAGTCAAACCTGGCTCTTATTCTGGAGTTGCAAAAGGTGCAGTGGCCCCTACACAGGAGTTAGCATTAAAAGTTTAGAGCCCTGAAAGAAATAATGCTGACAGGCCTTCTCTAATAGCAAATACCTGTTGTTTTTTTCTGGTTCTTTCATTCAAAGAAGCTGAAAGTCAGTCCCATGTCACCGGCAGTTTTTGCACTTACCTGGATGTAGGTGTAGCTGCACCTTTTTCAGGGAGGATGAAGGTTTCAGTACATATTCTGATGGCTAAAAGCCAGAATCCTTTCTGACCTAGTGCTGAGCATCCAGATTGTCATCATCAGGCACCTGGCAGTAAGAATTACAAGGCTTAAGCAGATCGACTGTCCTCCTTTGACTGAAGAGTAAGCCAAGAAGACTGACTTGGCCTAATCTTTTGTTGGCTAAGCTTATGCAAACTGAACCTCATCCAGAAAGGAGCAGGAAGGGGACAGAGAGGCAATTACTCCTATTCCCATTGTATAGTACCCAGTAAACCTGGGATTTTACACTAGTATACGTACAGAAAGTGATAACATTGCCAAAACAAATATTTTAAAAGAGAAAATTACATGTTTTTCAGGAAGTTAGGATGAAGATTAGAGACCCGGCAAAAGACTGACACTGGACAGACTCTGCAGAACTAACACAGCTTGTTGGTGTCCAGATTTATCTACCCCATGATTAGTGAATTTTCATGATAAGACCTATCAACAAGAGTGCAGGCTGCTTCTATTGCAATGTCATAGAGTAGATATTTCATAAAACAGTGTTGCATGGTTGAATTAAGCCAGAGCTAAGTGATAAAAGGGATGCTTTGTCAGCAAATACAGGACAAATTCCTGAAGGAGATTCAGTAGCTGCTGAACTAAGTCAGGACTGAGAATGACCCTATAGCCATGCTGCATAGTACTTGATTTCATCTGTGAGGTTGAAAGTGAAGAATTCCACTTTGGGGAGGAAAAAAACGAAGGTGTGAAGGATACCCTCCAATAGTAGAATAAAAATGTAGCTAGTTTTGTAATGGTAACACGTAAGAATATTGATATATGTGTTGCTGCTTAGCAACACAACTTGCTATTATAAAGGTGAAAGGTGCTGAGATCACTTTCAGAAAATCAAGATGCCAATTTAGTTTAAGACTCCTCTTTTTTAAACACTTGCCAACAAATTATATCTTCAACAGATTTACTTTTCCAATAACCAATTTCTGGATTGGGGTGGCTTTTTGGTTTTAATACCTTTTACAATGGCTTTGACTGACCTAACAGCCCAGATATTAATTCCATCTTGGATTCCGTGTACTTTATTCCAGAGACAGCACCATGCAGAATGTGTATCTGCAAAATCACTAATATGGTTGAACTCTTCAAAAAGAGATGAGCTGACAGGTATAAAATTTCTTTCCAGGTTTCAAGGTTAGTACTTGATGCTAAGCAATAAAATGCTACCATCTACATAGAAAACAGAGTGCACATGGGCCCACACTTAAAGGAAAAGTATTTTCAGTCAAGGGTTAGAAAAAATAATGCCTCAATAGACTGGAACACTGATATAGCAAAAGCAGGAAATAACAGCCAGTGTGTTGTAATTGACAAGGGCAATAAATAGAACAGCCAGAGTACATGTCAGCTGAGATCAGAAAACTTAATTCAGCTGGAATTAGAACACATTAAAACCTTCTCCCCCACCCTCCAGGTGTATTTGCAGTTTGGTTTATGACCTCTCCCTCCCCACTGAAAAATGCAGTGTATGTTTATGTATTTTTATATATGTAAAAAATGTATATATGCTACACATGGTATATGCTATATATATATGTACCATACATGATGCATACACACACAATACATTACAAACATGCACATATATGCCCATAATTGTGTGAAAAGTCTTACACAGAAGTCATCCAAGGTTGAAGAAGAAAGCTATGGTGCAAGTATGACTTACTGCCCTCTTCACCTCTTGAATTAGATGAAAAACAACCTTTTCTACACTAAATACCAATATTTCCTCTGAATCTGGGGTGTGAATTAAAAAAAAAAAAAAAGTATCCGGATAATGTTTTCCCTAAAAAGGAGCTTTGGTATTCCCCTAGATCCATTTTTGCATGTATGTATAAAGCTCTTGCTCACATTTAATGCTGCTTTTCACCAGGCTAGCACATGTGCAGGAGAACTTAAGCTTAGCTTTCCTTCGGGTTGGTAGCTTCTCTCCTTGCAGTGAAATTAGATGCTAAAATCTCTCAGGCATCAGTAGTCTTTCTGCACCTAACCACAGTTACTCCTTTTCCAGGAAAGTTTTTCCACACTTTTACTGAGGGATCCCTTCCCACCCCCCTGAATTTCTGCTGACATAGAAGACAAAGCAAGGCACCATTAAGGACATGTGGGTATGCCTTTGACATGTAGCTATTTATATTTAAATAAGCCGAACATATGTGGTTGGATCTGCCTGTCCAATTCTGTAGTCTCTACACAGAATAAAAATCCAAAGGGGTTTCAAAGCTCTTGTCTCACTGGCATCTTTCAAAATGTAGCAATTATGCTGAAGCTGGTCTGAAAGCATTCTCCTCCATACTCATGACAGACCCTTTTCTTTAAATTACTATACATTTGTCACAGCACAGGCGTGTCCAGTAGAAACCAAACCCAATCCTGCAAAGTCTGGAAGTCTTCAATCCCCCTCCTCTCAGCAGAAGGCTCAACACCCTTCTCAATTTTAATCTCACTCTACAGCACATCGTCTTTTTTTTTCTGCACAGAATGACAGGAGGGAGAAATTAATGAAAATTGCTAAATTAGATGAATTAAATTTAAGCAATAAGACTGTGCACTTTTTTTTCCTTCAGAAGATTGTGTACCCAGGATTATGTTGCACCTGAAGAATGAGGTCTCTCAAACCCTCAGTCTGGTATTCCAGAGATGGTAAGCAAGGGGAAATTGGCTTAGTGAGCTGTACCCAGCCTGGGCGCTAATAAACATTTATCTTAGCTCACAGAAAATGAAGATAAATTCATTTTCTGTAGATTGTGTATTACAGTCAGTCCTCTATAAATTATGTATAACTTTAAGGTGACACTTAAATGTCATAAAGTTTCATATTTGTTTTAGATTACTAAAAAGGCAAGATAAGCAGAACCAAAGTGTTACAATGTTATGAGTTTGAAACATTACCCTGTAAGGCAGTCCTTGACTGCACAGCAATTTGTGCTTGCGACTAAACACAAAATAACTCAGGACTAAACAAGACTGAAGACCATGATAGATACTTTGTAATCCTCTCCCCAAACCTCCTACCCCGTAGATGGGTGAGAAGGGCAGAGCGTCTCCAGAAGACAGTGTGCATGCTAATACAAAATGGTCCCACCACTGGCCAGGCATACCTAAGCTGTAAGCACATGGACAGCATGGTGGGGAAGCACTTGGTGTTTAGGAGAGCTAGGGTTATGCAGTACACTACAAATATTTCTCTGTGTCTGGTCAGTTTGCACAAGCTGATACTATAATATGTAGAAATATATATGCATAGAGATGTTCCCAAATCTTCCTAATGGCTTTTGCACCTTTGCAGGAGAACCATCATGGCTTCAGTCTGGGAACATTTACTCTGACAATCCCTCACTACTTTGAGGACCACCTTCATGAAGCAGCATTCTTCCTCACATCAGGGCCCATCAAATAGGGAAAGTAGTGGGCCCTTTAAACCTCTCCGTCTGAATAAAAACACAGTGCCAGAAACCTTCTCTAAGAGGGGAGAATACTGTTCACTGTGGGCAGACAGCCATTGCTCCCCATGAAAACAAGATGTAGGAAACTGTGAGTGGGAGTGACTTGTCTAAGCCTGCAACACTCATGATCATCACGCCTTCAGAAAGGCAAGCTTCACTATTTGGAGAGCTCTATGAACTTTAACAGCTTTTGCAGGATTTTTAAGACATGCTACCCTCATAAGGAACAAGAGGCCACCAGAAAAACAGGTTTAAATGATGGGAAGGATTTTGAAAGTGTCAGATGTAGTGTAAGGCAGCTGGAGAGCAGCAATATGACATGGAAAAAAAGGGATCAGAAAAATGGGTCCCGGAGTGCCAAATCTAAAAGCAGTGACTGGAGTCTACCCATACCCACTTGATTTGAAGACGTGAGATCCAGCATCTATATGTTCTCCCCATAGCTTGTGATCTGCGGCACAAAATGGGTAATAACAGACTATGGCTCCTAAAAAATACAGAAAAGATGGGAAGCTGAATTTTAAACACTATTCCTGGTTAGAATAATGAACAAGACAAACAAAAACAAGACGCTTCCTTGTATGGGTCAAGCATTCTAGTTTTCCAAATGTTTACAACTTAAAAGGATGGGCTTGCTGACAGACTTTCCACTTCTATACCACATATCCTCTCTGATGGAGTCTGTGGAAGCTACAATGCATGAAAATCTGTAAGTTATAGGTACATATGGGTGAAAGGGGGATATAAATGCCATTTTCTGCTTTGTTTCAGTTTTACCAAATCATAACTTAAAGTGGAGCCAACTTCCCTGCAGAGTCAGAAATGTTAGAGAATAGAGCAAAGGAGTATGACAAAACATATATATGTAGTGGCTTTTTTAGTAAAATGTATCTGATTTATATTTTTACCAGTAGACATGATTTTTCAACCGCAGATTAAGCCAAATTTTGCTCTTTGTGTTCTACAGTTGGCTATAATATTTGAAAAGGAAATACATGTTTTCTAATGTAACAGAAACACTGAACTATGCATCACAAAATATAATAAACATGTCATAAAGTATTCTCTAACTGAAAACAAATGCCAAATGTGGCTGAGTCAGCTCTTTCTGCAAAATTTTGGGTTATAACTCCTGTTACATATTCACAAATCTGGCACTCCGAACGTTTATTTGATTTCATCAGATGCACATGAAAATAAATAGCAGTTGGTGAAGGCAAAAGACTGAACCTCTCTGCTTTTCTACAATTTCATTTTCATATTGCTATAAACTACTCTAGTAGAGTAAACTTCATGTTGCCTTGATGAATTTGTTTTACAATATTTGCAAATAAATGTGGGGAATGCCGTGAACTTTAACACATTTTAAATCATACAGTCAGAAGGCTGGAAGGATTCTTAAGAGATACGTCAGTGTTCATCACCCCCCTTCCCCAGTATGCACTACATGTAGGACAAGTAATCCTCAATCAGTCTAAGAGTTACTGTCTAATAGAAATACATTTCATATACTTGAACAACCTGCTCCATGATTTCAATGCTTAGATCCTTAGAAACCTTTCAGTAGCACCTGTTCTAGATCTTCATTTCTATGTTTCTTTGTGTCTTGCCATTAGTGTAAGGTTGTGCAAGCACAATTAGTCACAACTGCTTTCCTTCAGTAGCAGTGTTTTAACATTTGAGAACTGTTCACCTGTCTATTTTCAATGTTTCCGTGTCTTGGTTTTACAAAACCAGCACACAGAACAGAGCACACCCAAGGTCGGGTGTTCCACACCTCTGCTCTCCTGTTCCACCATAAGATCTATGCGGTCTGCAAAGGCATCATGTTTCCAAATGCACATGTTCTTTGTGACTCACTATTCAAATCAGATTACTTAGATTGTACTGATTCCCAGCTGTGTTTATCCATCCTGTATGATTTCTCCCATCTAAGCAAAACTCTGCACTTGCTTTGACCAATCCTGATGTTCACTGACAGTTTTAGACATAGATTCTTACTTGATCCTCCAAATTAGTAATGACAATGCTGAAAGCACTTGACAGGTCTCCATGAAACAGGCACAATACAGGGACTTTTTAAGACAGTATTTTACTAGTTGCTAAGAGCATATAATGTATCAAGAACTTGAGTTATATCAGAACTGTAGTTTCCCTTCTAGCCACTAGACCCAGCTTGTTGTCAAAATGAAAATGAGTATAACCTGCTTTGGCCAACTTTTGGCCAATTTATGTTGGCAGTTCTGATCCAGAACATCCAATTGCAAAGGGACTGAAGGCTTTTTTAGAGTAGTGAGAGAAAGAACAAACTTAAAAAAAGAAAAAAAATCCCTCTACCTCTTGTTTGGTGTGACCCAACCATGACTTAATTGATTATCTATAGAGAGGAGGTACTGAAAAATGTCCAGATAACAGATATTTGGGAAACAAATTCCTTGGCTGGCATTTCTGCAGTAAATGCTCAGACTGCTGGATAGCAAATAAGGTCTTCTCTTATAAGTCCTTATTTTCCATAGCTGATAAGATTCCTCATTCCTGTTATGAGTGGATATAATCTCCAGCTCTCTTTTTAAAAATTATGTGAGCAGCCTAAGCATTAAGTTATTTGAACATGAGAAAAACAGGAAGCCAGATAGAAAAATGGTGGGATCATGTCATGATCAAGGTATAAAAGATGCATTTGGGGCTGAAAAGGCCGTAGGATAGAGGTGTCATTAATTCCTTTCATCAGTCTTCACTGCTAAAGATACTGGAAGGATAGCTTTGCAGCATTCTTTGCATTAGAGGACGTAGATCAATTTGTGGCACAAATGCAAGAAGTATTAGACCAAATAAATATATTAGTGGATGTCGGGGAAACATAGGGGAAGGGACTACAGAGAGGGGCCAAGTTTGGACACACTTCCTAGATACCATCTGCCACTGACAGGAGTGGAATCAGGGTGATGGACTACTAGTTGGACACCCCTATGCTCCAGGGTGATGACCAGGGCAGCTGCATACAGAATTCAGCATAGAGAACAATGGTCTCATCGCAGAGATTCCCTTATTATGTTTGTATGAAAAAATTAAGCCAAAGATTATGAACACATCAGCTATTGGTGTCTAGGTTTTTTCTGGATCTTTAAGACAAACTCCCTTCCACGAGCTAGTTGCATTCCAGAATAATAGATGTTATATATGAAACTTTATGCTGAAGAGACACTCCTGACTTCATAATGTACTTCACCATCTGTATATATGTTCTTGTTCCTAGAATGACTTTTTTTTTACATGTATGCTGTTGACAGCAAGGAAATAAATTAATCCTACCGTGAAGGCAATAGCCACACCTATTTAATCTTGTAGACACATAATGAAGAGGACAGACAAAACCCGATTTCTCAAAGACATTTTTGTGTAACTAACTTGAACATGAGTTTAGGTAGCTACAGTGCCAGGTAATTGTTAAAATTGCCCATAGCACAGAGAAGTCATCCAAGCAGGAGTTACCTACAGAATATTTGCAGCTGTCTTTGCAACAGGCTGCCACTGATTTTTATGGAAACAAAGTTCACCAAGCTTGCTTTAAGGCAGGTCAGTGATTTCTATAGAGACACCAGCATCACTTAGGGAAGAAGTGGCAGTTTTATAGCACTAATAGCCCAGCTAGAGACCTACTGGCATTTCTAGGAGAGAGCCAAGCATTTTTAAAAGTGATGAGCTGTGTTACTTTATCACATTTATATAAATCATTGTCATTTCTCTGCAGAAAGAGCATGATACAGATAGTGCTGAAGCACAATTGTGAAGAATACTGTTGCTGAATTATGAGGTTGATAGGGAAGAGAATTACATTACTCGTTAAAAGTAAAATGTGCAACGTTGCAAGAATTGGCCAGTTGGCAAACTCCATTTCAGTTTTATCTGTGAACTTTAATCATATGTAAAGTAAAACGTAGGACATGACTGGTTTCTGATAGGCGTACTCTCTTTAGAAGAAAACAATGAAGAACACCAATAGCCCATCATGTTATATTGGCTTTGATATTAGTCATTCTTTTGAAACTTGAGAGCTCCAAGTGTTCTGAGCTTGTAAATTGACATTATTATGGTAAAGAAATAATTTCAGTAAGAAAATTACTAAAGTAATTTCTTAGAATATGACTGGGATATATGACAGCTGTTACTACAACTTCAGTTCTAAATAATATTAGTATTCCCTCAAATCTGTTTCCAGTTTGTGGAGGGGGAGGAGTATAGCAAGTGCATTACTATATTGTTGTTACTCTGCTGCTGTGCAAAAGGTAGCACTTTTATAAATGATTTCTGCAGGTAGCACAGATTTGTGGGTTATAAGGGAACAAGAAGAATAACACACTACTGATGGCAACTGAAAACAATCAGTTTCCACATTTTGTATCCAAGCAGAAAAATTGCTACCACACTGTAATGGTGCATTTGAGCTATTTGCCACAGATTCTCACATAACCCAAGGGGACAGACATAAGGATGAAGTAGCCGACTTCTATGAATTAAAACTAGATGATGGTTATTCTTTAGTATATTTTAATATTTCTGTGTGGTGGTTAAAATCCTGTAAGAGTAAAATGCCAATTTAGCCACTAGTCTCCTGCCAGTGAGACCACTGACTATATCTAAGAAGGTATCAGTTCATACAGGTGCAGGTTTTGTTCAGGAGCAATGTAAGAGTAATCTAACATAGTGGTTAAAGATATAGTGCCATTGGAATGATTCAGTCAGCAAACATTATTAGGTAGCCACAGCTTAATGTATGCAATAATTTATACGAAAACAATTGTTACCAGCAAGCTTTCTGTTGACTGACACTTGCACAAACAGGAAAGAGAAGGAGGGAAAAGGATAGGAAAGGATGGGAGAGGAGGGGGAAATAGAGGGAGGAAGGAAAAAAGGGAAAGGAAAAGGAAAGGGGAATGAAGGATGGGAAACAGGAAGGGAAGAAGGAAAGAGAAAGGTAAGGGAAAGGAATCTGTGTGACCCTGTCAAGTTTTTCTTATTTATGGAGGTATACAGGGAAATTCAGAGCTGACACCCTGCTTCTTAAACATTACCTACATACATGGGGAATTCAGTGGGATTTTACATGGGCCAGGCTGCTTTCCAGTTTGGAACATACTATAGTCTTGGAACCTGGGATTTTGCCTTGAAAATGAGTGTCTTTTCCTAGGCTTCTCTTTCCAAAAAAGTATTGTTTTTTGGTCCCAAATAGTTATTCTAAGTGGTTAAGTGACTGGCCAGCTCAGTGATCAGTTTCTCAACAGCAGCTATGCCTGTTCTCTTTTCCTCTGCAAAGAGCATACTTAAAAAGCAGCAACGTAGGAGTATGAGTCTGTACCGTTTTTGGTTGTTGATTTTTTTTATTTAAAAGGCCTGAAAAGTTAATCACAGGTTTTACTTTAAAGATAAAGGAAATGCTAAGCCACAGTTCTGCCAGTTTCATAACCAGTTGTCTAAATTAATTCTGGAATGAATTTTCTATGCTGAGATGAAAGGGTCAGTGCAGTAAATCATTCACATTCAAATCTTTTCTCTTAAATATTTTAATGAATAGGCTTGGTCACAAGGAACTAATTATAAAATAAATAGTAAGTTTGAGTAAATAAATACTATTTTCTATTATATTTAATCTGGAATCACACTGCTACTTAACAGTGTTGTAGTTTTCCAGTTGCCTATAGAAAAAGCCAAGACTAAAGTATTTCATACAGTACTTGGTATTCAATGCCACGAAACTGAAATGAGAAAAAAAACCATTTTCAATATAAAGGCTGTCCTTTTTATCAACTGGAGTGATTAACCTCTGAATCAGGCTTTCCAGGAAAGTAGTAAAAACTTTCTTAATATCCTTATATCAAGAATGGATGCATTTCTAGATGATGGACTTCACATAGTTTGAATGAAGAGGAACTCAGAGAAACATTTTGGTCTCAGGTTAGAAGACTAGATAATCTTAAAATCCTTTCTGGAACTGAATTCTTATAAATCTATGTGGTAAACCGACCCATTACTTTAAAATATCTTTTTAAGTCAGCTAAAAAGAACTACAACTCCCATGAATCATCAGGGAATCTTCCAGAAGCCGGAAGTGATATCA
>JAVSBS010027668.1:74168-103622 GCA_033124195.1 Coracias cyanogaster
TTTATAGTCTTGGCATTATCAATTTTTGCAGAAGCTAGTAACTACAAAGACATGAGAGAAGGGGATGATGTCTACTTCCTTACTGTTCTTCCCAGTCCTCTTGATACTCCTTGCTTCTTGGGGCTGTATTACCCCAGCTCCTGGCTGAGAAAGTCCCAGGTGAGAAGCCCCTTCAAGGCACAGAAGTCCACAGTTATTTCACTTGTGGGCTGATGCTGAAAGCCTTGGCGCAAACAATTGGTATGGGAAAATATACGTTTGGAACTCCTGAACTGGATTTATTACAACTCATAAAGAATAAGGGTACCAAGCATTTTGTCAGGGGTTACTGCCTGTGTAAGCTTTTATAAAGGTCCTAGGGTTTATTTAGTTTTAAAAAAAGTTCACTTCTTTCAGGGGTACCTTTTCTTAATCAGGCTAGTAGGAAATTCAGGATCATTGGTACTTGAATATACATATCTATATATAAGCCCCTAAATCTAGAACAACAGTTACAAAAGTGAAGTAGGTATATATTTAGAAGGCTTTATTGATCCCATCTGCTTGGTGAACACAGAACATGCCAATAACTGAACTCCTAAAATCTTGTCCCAAGATAAAATTTTGAGGGTAGGCTCTTCTGTCATTGTTCTTAACAGGACATATTTTTTGGATTCCTCAGTGCTCAGTGTGTTTCAGTTGTTTTTCCACCTGCAGCTGAGAGAAAACAAATCTGTGCCATGAGAGGAATAGATGGATGCAAGATCTATTACTGGAAAGTTCTGCCCAAATTTTTCCTTTGCTAAGAGAGCTTCTGGACCGAAAAGGTGTCATTAGGCTTCTGCACAGGCTGCGCAGTACTGCTAGCTCTGCAAGTTCAAAAATCAGTGAAGGTGATCTGAATTCAAACAACTTGGAGAATGTAATCCAAAACAGAATATATGTACTCTTAGTAGCAACTTAGAATACTCAAAAAATAGGCTGAAGCTAGAAACGCAGTATTGTGTTTCTTTGCTAACTTTTTTGTGCTGTGTAAACCTGAATCAAAAGACAAGCCCTGATATCCTGGAAGGGAAGAGGCTCCAGTTGTTTAATGAGAAATGTGACTGGGCATTTTTATACCAGTAAGTATAAACATATCCCAGGTGGCTTTGGCTGTGTTACTTAGGTCTAAGGGGAGAGATGCACGAATACCTCAGTGACATCTTTGGTTCCAAGCAAGCAGCAGATCAAGTCTTCCTGTGATGATGCTGTCCACATCAGCAGATGCCCAAGCTGGATGTGGCCTATTTCAGACTAGAGCTAGAAGGTCTCTGTATTTTACCACAGTACAGACTACCCCAGACAAAGTATCCTGCTCGTCTTGGAGGCCTCTGCATCAAGTCTCATGGATAGCATTGCAGTAAGGAGCAGCCTCCCTGGAATAAAACTTCAGTTTCCTTGATGATGAACCCTTCCATCTTCATTCAGTCTTGAGCCCTGCTTCAGCTAGGGTATGTGGTTTAATCATAGGATGAAAAGAAACCATTTATAGTCAGCTCTGTGAAAGCAGATACAGCCAGAGGCAACTCCTAGCACTCTTGAAAAATCAATAGGAAGATCCTATGGGATATATATTTCTGGTCAGCTGGGTTCACATTTGAATTAGTGTTTGAGAGGGAGCAAAAATGTCCACTAGGGATACGGATATTCTATTTTATAGAAGAGAACGAGAAGTATTTGAGGGCAGAGCTACTTGAAACTGAAGTCTGGTACTGGCAAAACAACAAATGGCTGTGAGCTAGTTTTGTTTGTGAATTAAGTTTCTAACAATGAGTGAAGCTCTTAAACAAGATCCTAACCGGTATAGTAAGTACAGGGAATCTGACCAACAGTAGAATGAAGGTTCACATAAGTAGGAAAAGAATATATGTTCTGCCATTTAGTGGCCCAAAAGCTCGACTGTGGCTGCTTCTATGAGTTTTCTGAAGTTTATAGGTTGGTCTTCTCTGCTGCCACATTCTCTCACTGACCACCTCCTTCCACCACTGTCCAGCAAGCTCCTCTTTATACCCACTCCCTCTACCCCAGCTTATCAGTCTAACCCTGCTGACTTCAGCTCAGCCCTACTGATGAGCTGGCACCTGCTTTCAGCACTCTTTCTCTTGTGAAGAGAGCTGTTCCATCTCCCCAAGTTTTGGCACTTGCTGATGAAAAGAGTAGCACCAGTTCAGTTTTTTGACAGTGCTCCGTGGCCAAGTCATCTTTCTCTGTTCACAGTATGTTGCAATGTTTAAGGAAACCCCATAAACAGGCTGACTTACCCCATTATAAAAACATCTTTCTGAGCAAATGTCTGCAATTTGTTTAACTTCACTGACTCTTAGATGGTGAATCCTTTTTGCACTTTCGGTTCATTTTTCTGTTCATTTCCCTCCCTGTGCAGAAACCTGACAAAATTATCTTTATCTTTACCCTCTTTTACCTCCCTTTCCCATTTCTCTCCTGTAACACTTCTGAAACAAATATTTCTCATTTTCCCTCTTCCCCTTTTCTCCTATTTGCTCCCATTTTTAAGACACTTCTTATCAGTTTCCTTTCCTTGCTTCCTGTTTCATCGCTCATTCTCTTCTGGTTTACCCTCCACCCTGCTCCCATCACACAGTGAGTGTGATTTAATAACTCATTTCTAGTCTCTTCTCACTGTCTCTCCTGTGACTCTGCCCATCTCTCACAATTACTGTTGTATTTCCTCATTCATTTTTGTGAAGTACACATTTTATAATCTCTGCCTCAATTCCAGGTTAGGCTCTCTCAGGTCTGCTTTCTAGCTCTTGCACTCCAATGAAACAGTCTTTGGCAAGGACTTCCATCAAACCTAAGGCTGCAAGGGTATAATCTTTCTTATTCCACCATTTATCAGCACTCTCAACACCAGCTCTATTGCTTTTCTGGAAGGTTTTGTTTTTTTTTTTTTTTTAACAGTGGCTTCCACATCAGTAAGATTAATAAGTAACAGCTAATAGAACATTTTCTTGGTACAAATAATTAAAATTCACTTGGATTTCCTTAAGTAGCTATCAGGGGCCCTCTCTCCTTTCCCAGTTACACAACTAAATGCATTGTACTTGGCTGTGCTCCTCTGAAGCACACTGCCACTCTAGCCACAGGCAGAATATTGGCCTAAAAGAAAAAATAAATTAGNNNATCTTTGCTTATATTCTTATCTCTCAGAGAGCCAAGGGATTCATTCATAGTATTTTCCCTATTCATGAATTCTCCAAGCAGTATGAAGAATCCTCTTATCTGTACTTCATTAAAAGTATTCTCAAATTGCTTCAGTAAATAATTTTTGTCTTGCACATACTTTCAGCCTTCTCTATTAAAATCAAGTACATATGCTGCAATACAAGCTGCAACCTTCTAAATTAACTTGTAGAACTAGCACAACTTTTAGAGCACACTGTACAACTGACTGTAATATACACTATCAGTGATGTAAGTTGTATTAAGCATTCAAGCAGGATCCAAAAGTAATACCTTTTAAATTACATAACCAAATGCAAGCCATTAAATGCAGATTCTTAATTCAAATATGCAGTTATTAATTTTTCTATGAATACACAAGGATTTAAAATGAATGCTAAGATTTTCATGAACATATGCATGAGTAAGATTAAGTTTGGTTTTGAATAAACTATAGAGAAAGAGTCATTGGCTGTTCAAATGCACTGCTTGGGCCCAGCACAATCTTTTTCTTTTAGCTTCTGTGTTGTAAAACTCCAGATGTCTAGTGATTTATAAAAATTACACGTTCTGCAATGTAAGACAAAACAATACAATGTGCTGGCAGAGGGCTTAGCATAGTGGGGTTGCTATCTCTTGTGATCTGTGAGCACTGCCCTAGGAAACACAATTAACAAATTGGAGTTTAACTGTAGAACCCATGTTGCTGCTCTTTGTTTAGCATGCCAGGGCGAGAAATGGGAGGAAGCTCTTTATTTATCACTAGTATATGACCATACCCTATTTGCTTGAACAAAAAGAGAAATGAGTTTAAATACGATACTTCTATTTGGACAACTTAAAAATAAAATCAAGTGTAACCTCACTACAATTCCGATGTGAACAGTTTTAAAGCCCAGCTTTCTTCACTCATAGGAACACCTCTCTCAATCTGGAAGAACATAAAAGTATATCCACAGTATCAAAATTCCAATAAAGCCTTCTGTTGAACTTTACCGCAACTTTTCACTGCGTTTGGGTTGGAAAGGACTTCCAAGGGTCATCTAATTCCACTCTGCTCAAAGTGAAGGTGACTTTAGTCAACTGAGGAGGACCAGGCCTTTGTCCAGCCGAGCACTGAAGAGTTTCACAGCTTCTCTAGATGACTTTGTCCAGTGTTTGACCACTGTTGTTGTGAATTTTCTCCTTTACAATCCATTATTTTCCTATTTGCAACAAGTGACTATTATCCTTTCACTGCGCACCTCAGAAGTGCCTGTCTTCCATTTTATCTAGCAAGACTCCTATGGTAGCCGAAGATGCCTTCTCTCAAATGCCTTCTCTGCTCCAGGTTAAACAGTCCCAGTGCCCTCAGTCTTTCTTGATATGCCACATCCTTCAGCCCTTTCACCATCCTGACCGCCTCCCACTGGGCTGGCTCCGGTTTGTTAGACTCTCATACTATTGAAGTATCAGGCATCGTACTTCCAACACTCAGGTGCTGGAGAGAAGAAAACAGTCCCTTCCCTCAAACTCACAGATATGTCCTAGCTAATGTAACCCCCGGCACAGTTAACTTTGACTGAAGAGCATACAGCATCTTTTGCACCACCGAGTCTATCTACACAAGTGCCTTCACTGTTGTACATACAGAGTTATTCCCTCCCAGTCAGGTGAAGGACTTTCCACTTGCTTTTTCTGGACTTCTGAGGTTTCTGCCAACCCAGTCTTCTAGCCTTTTGAGGTCTCTCTGGGTGGCAGCCCTCTGCAAGTCTCAGGAGGACACATTTTGCCCTGCTATTCATTAATCATTTGGGACATTTTTGTATCTAGCAGGATTGTACTGCATTATAGCTTTGTACAGAACTCAGAACAAAACAATTTTTCCATACCTGAAAAACCTAGTTTTGTTATTAATCATCTTGACAAAGCTATTAAGAATGTTTTTAATATTACTGAAAATCAGCATTCTGACTTATTCTGACAGCAAAACATCAGGTCTTCTCTGCATTGAGTTAATACTACATGCCTAGGGAATTATGCCCTGGTCTGGTCAAGCAGTAGTCTGAGTCTTATTTTTAATATGTGACTTTGGCAGGATTTGGGATTTTGAGACAAACAGCTCTCAGGAAGTGGATATGTATCTGAAGGGCAACCATGAAACCCGAAGAAATTTCCTACATATCTCTGCTTGCAGTTGTAGCGCTTACTTTTCCCTGTATGAACTGCAGATTCATCTTCCCCACTCCTTCACCAATAGCACTAGGGAATGTGTTAAGATCTCCTAAAACTGCTGAAATAGGAATGAGCAAACCAAGCTTTAAGGTGTCATTCTGAAGAAGACAAGACCCCTCCATGTTTGTTAATATCTGGAAAGTGAGCTTCTTTCACAACTTGATTCTACTATACCAATGAACAGGAAAGAGAAGCTTGATTTTTACAGGCTTATTCAGTTTAAGCAAGTGTCCTCCATTTTATATGGAAACTGCAAATGAATGAAAAACTTCTGAATTTGTTTTGAAAACATTCCGTTTTACAAGTACGACATAGGTGAAATAAGCTTTTCCTCATGTTAAGTTCAGTGGGATATAATGTATGCTGATCTCAGAAATATTGCTTTCCCATAAATGAGCTGCAGCTAGACATGTCCCCAAGTAGCTAAGCTAGATTCTATACTGCCTCTCACAGCATCAGAAAGAATTGTATTATTAAATATAAATTTATTTCCCTATTTAGTTTGATGGATACAAAGAGTAACTGGCATTCTCTATTTTTTTCAAGCTACCATACTCTCCAAATAGGGTGCTACCTGCTCTGCACCCCCAGCTCTCTAAAGCCCTTCATGTGTTACACAAAGGAAAAGACCCTAGAAGGACCTCTGCTTCTATCCATCTTGCAGAGAACAGAGCATTTTGATGAGAAGGATGGGATATGTATCAGCACTTTATTATAGCAGGGATCAGTCACAAGCTTCAGATGTAGATCTGAATATCCCAAAATACAGCAGCATGTGGTCCTCCTTTTGAGGCATTGAGGCTGCAGTCTAATGATAAAGAACTGTCATTCAAGTAGCAATTGATAAAATGCCTGATGTGTTTAATAGTTACTAACTTTTGCTACCAGGGTAAACAGGCTGCATGTTTCTTTCCAGTCAGAGGTGTAAAATATGAAAACCAGACACCTGTATTGCCAGGCAATGTTCAACTGAAATAAAGGACTTTTCACATATATTCTCACTTGACAGATCATAAAAGGGAAAATTGGTTCACTAAAAAGTGATAGCAGGGAATTGGCAACAGGATGAAGATGGTAGATTTGTTAAACAGTTATTTTGGTCCAAACTTTCTAGAGGACAAAGAAGATGAAGCTTTGTTTTCTAGTCACAGAACATACTCCAGGCAATAAGAAAACAGGAAACTTACAGCCACTATTGAATGAAAAAAGCCACAAAATGTATTGTGGCAAAGAAATTATAGCATGGTTAACGTAGTTAAGGGAGAAGCAGGATAGGTGAAGAAATGTTTTGAAGGACATATTATGAAGACCTTCATGTGAATAATTTTATTCTAAATACCCAATGAGGACCTGTAAAAGTCTTGCTTAAACTCACTTGCATTCTTAAGAGATAACACTGCTGCAGCAGGAGCAGGGGAATCACAGTGTTTCATATGCTTATATTTTCAAAGAGTAATAATGTTCCACACTGAAGATAATTGAATAAGGCAGAGAGTTATGGTACCTAGGTTAAAATAATAGCTTTAGGATAGAAAATTAGCTCAAAAATAGGAAACAGTGAAGAGGTAATAATAGGTGTGAAAGAAAAGAATTTACTAGTGAGGTACCTCAGAGGTCAGGTAGCTTTTAACTAATGCATGCAAACAATTTAGATAAGGGGAAATTTCACCTCTTCTGTGCATCTGCTTCTGTTTCACCTCTGCCTGCTGCAGTTATTTTATCCCCAGGGACGGAACAAGCACAGAATATACAATGGAGTCCCAGGACGTACAGACAAGAGGTGAAGGTTGGTCTTAGTTTGTTGACAAAATAAATATAGTAAATGCTACACAACCTTGATTGTACACAAAGGTATACAAGGATACCATGTGGATGCCAACAACCAGGAGCACAGATAATGGGAGAGCTAAGACTGCCTGCTTGTGAGCCTTCAGTAAGCAACGAGTAAAGTCCTGTAGTACTCTATTCAAGGTAAGTTTTATTACAGCTCTGCTACAAGAAAACACCTGTTAATTTTCTCTTCAGTAGACAGACACAACCAGTCATAACTTCAGGTCAAAGTCAGTCCTCAAATCCTGTGCTGTGGTTGAAGGAAGAGAGAAGTCAATGAGCTGCAGATAGAGTCCCTGGGAGCTCATGTGCTCCTTATGTGAAATATGCCTGCAGCAGAGATGAGGGTAGAACAAGGCTGGGTTACCCAGCCTTTCCCAGCTTTATAGTGTCTGTCTTCAGGAGGCTCTTGATTGTTCTGCTCAGAAAGAACCTCTCCTACTTCCCTGTATAAGCCAATTCAGGCACAGAAGCCTTGGTAAAACACAGGAAAAAGAGCCCAGTAACCTGAGTTAAAAGCCACTTCAAACTTTCTCTATAGGCAATATGGTGGGAGGTTGGAAGCATGAGGGGGGGAGAAGATGCTGCTGCTCTATTTTAAGGTTTATACTGGCAGTTTCAGGTGTGCCAGGAGCTCCACTTCGGTTTTCTTGAAGCTAAGCTCCAGCAGGAAAAATTAGCTCTTCCATTTTGTTGACCCACTGGTCAACTGTGCCACCTACTTTGAGATTTCAGGGGCAGCTTGCATTCTCCTCCAAAACCAGAGAAGATTAATTCATTCCCCTTATTATATATGAAGGCAAAGTGGCTTTGAAGCAACATCAGTTCATACAGAGAGCTGGCTCTGCACACTCAGTTAGCTGTTACTCATATTGAGGGATGAACTGAGAAGCATCCAGCCCAGAAAACTGCTGGGTGCCGGATTCTTTCCCTCTACATTAACTTGCTAATTTAAAGAAGCCTGAGGATATCTTCAGGCAAGTCACAGAAAATTCTGAACTCTACTTAAACCCCTTTTCTAGAGCCTTAAAAGTGGGGGGCAAGGAATTCAGTGTCTCAGCAATGAAGATCTTACACTTGGACAAGGACAAGGATTCTGACCTTTATCAGAAACAGTGGAAGCAAGGGGAAACACTTCAGCAAGTATATAAAACTGACTGAGCTGTGTAAGCAGGTGTTTTACAGCTGGAATTCACATGAGATAGTTACAGAAGAGACATGACATACAATGATTTATTAGAGAGGCATTCATGCCTTCAGTTTCCTCCTTCACCTATAAAGGTACCTAAAAGCCACCCAGTCTGCTAACTAGTGTTAGATCTGAAGTGTCTTTACACGCCAATTCAAAACATCCCAGCCTATGTATTAAAGTACTAATTCAACAAACAGACACTCACTGGCTTCTGTGGAATGTTGATCTAGGTCAAAATGATAATTTTCAGCCGAATATGATCCTTTTATGATGTAGTTAAAGAAGAATTTTATTCAGCATCATACTTAGGTAGATTAATGTAATTGGCTTGCTAATAGTGTTTTCTTTAAAAAGAAAATAATAAACAAGTTCTATTTTCCAGTATGACAGATAAGATTTTATTATCTTTTATTTAGCTGTGCTGAAAGGCCACATAGTACTTTTTTTGAGGAGAGCCATAAAAATATAGTCCTACTTAGTCTGTTCTTCAAGGAGGCAAGCAGTGACCTACCTCCTACACTTCGATAGCTTGGGCACTTTGAGCCAATGACATTTTTGATGACTTTGACAAAAAGTTCCTTGGTTTAATAACAGCAAGTAGCACTTCTCATTTTCAAGCATTGTGGATTCAAACTAATGTTCAAACTAATAAAAAACATTGTTTTATCCTGAGAACCTGTTCTAATCAATTGTCGGAAGAGGAGTTAGAAATAATTACTATGCTCAGGCAAATTTTGAAAGGGGTTATATGTCAAAGCGAAAGAAACAGCAGCAGTTTCGTAGGACTGTGGGATTTAGAAAGATAAATAAAAATATCTTAACATGACCAATTCTCCATAGCTTCTCATATTAGAAATACCTTAGTGGATAGAAAATGTCTTCTACAAACTGGACAGTAATTGCGGGTATGGGTTAGAATACTTTTCCCTCAAGTCATGTTTAATTGATTTCCTCTAACAGAAAAAAGGATAAATTTTTTTTCTAGATGTTTGTGGACAGTTCCAAACAAGTATGAGTGGCAGTACATCATTGGCACTGCTGCCTTCTGTTATTACTAATGTATACACGTATGAGTCAAAGAACCATGGGTATACAATATGCTCATGGCACATTCTTGGGGCAAGTTTGAATTGTAGACATTTGTAATGGAAGTAAAGGTTGGTAAAAATGAAATATGCACGGCAGTGCATGTGTGTTTACAAGCACCAGAAGAAATAGCATGACAAAGGTTAAAAGAATAGATGGCTGCGATAAAGAAAACACCATTCCCAAGATGCTGCTCTCGGGACTGAGACTGAGTAATGTTAGTTAATATAAAGACCAGAAGACTTGTACTCTGATAAGACTCTAGATAAGGCTACAGCAGAGATGTATCATCAGCAGAAGATCCTGCATCATAATAGCAGGAAGACAGCAATAAGGCTGCAGCATCACATTTGCCATTCCTTTTCCTGCTAGGCCTCAGGAACAGACATTCCTACCAGAAAAGGCAAAAAAAGTCAGTCGAGGTTACTCCTCATTGTCCAAGATTCATGAAGGCCCAAGCAAGCAAGATTCTTAAACAATGGACCATCCTCTAACAACTGCTGCCTCCTCAAAATAGGAAAGCTTAGTTCAAAAAATTAGTTTTGTATAAATCAAGAACCACAACGAGCTGAGATTGGACATCTGACATCCCTTGTCCTCCCCATAACACAAATTATCTCGGCTGTAACATTTATGACATGCATTTTGGTGATTTTTTTGTCATGTATTGCAATGTGAATCAATGAAGTCTATAAGAAAACGAGTGTGTAAAGTCAGGTTACTTTCAGATTTTGTAAGCCAGTTTTACAATTTGCCTCAGAGGCAGTTCTAAAAAAATTCTTCACCAAACAGTTGCACCTGGAAACAGGCTGTCCCCTCATGGGAAATATTTAGTACAAAACTTGACGGGGCTCTGGATTAAATAATCTAGGACCCTGCTTTTAAGAGAGGGTCAGACTGCAGCATCTCTATAGATGTCCTCCAACCTAGACTTTATATCATTTTAATGGTTCTTCTTTCATATGACCTCATTCTTAATCTTATCAGACAAGTTTCCAAGTGTGTTTAGGTTGTTTTAGCCGAACGCTACACTGCTTGTATTGCATAAAATGCCTGGAATTAGAAGAATGAAACGTGGATGGGTTTTGGGATGGCCATTTTTGTGAAGTATTGGATCCTGTTAAAGAAAAAGGTTTTGTTCTGCAGAATATATGTTTATTGGAATAGCGAGGATATTTGTTAGTTTAAGTCTTCTGAGACAGATTCATGTGAGAATATTCTGATTCCATCTCACAGATTTAGCATAAGCAGTGAGCTCACAGATCTGACCACATGAAAACCTTTACAGGCTGGATCTTCACTGGAAGATTTATATACTTCAATATGTCTTACCCAATGACTTTTCTGAGTGTGAAAGATGAAAGACAGATCATATAAGAGATGACTGATAGTAAAACATTTACATGAAAGTGATCAGATTATCAGCTGTGTCACAAGAGAAGTTAAAGATACTGCAAGCATAGAACTCCTCTCTGTGCTAAATAGAAGCATCCGAAGTAGTGCAGTCATCAAAGTAAACTCACAATTATTCAGATAAAAAGAATTCCTTGGATTCACTGTTGCTCTAAGAAACAGACTTGTTTGTTTATTTTCCCTTCACCATCGTTTCCTATTACTGTCTAAAACTACCTATTTTTAAAATACAACCAAACGAGGGATTCCTAGAGATAGAAAGTCTAGCTACAAAGACTGCAAATGCCAATTTTCCACATGAATCATATTTTAAAATTACTTCAGAAAACATTGCACCCTTCTCAAAAGCACTAACTATCACACCATGCTATGTTCTGTAAACAGCATGAATTACATTATACATAATTGTACCTATCAGGAAATTCTATGCTAGTCCACTGTACCAGAGCCTTTCAAACAGAAGGTGCACTAGCCTCACTTCAGTGTGCATCAGGCAAAGTTCCTAAAGATTTTGCTTCTAATTACATGAGTGACATGGGTACAAATCTCATTTACCCTGGTGCACCCCACCAAGGGGGCCAGGAGAACTAGGTTTACCAGCTATGAAAAGATTAAGCTCTATGTCACATCCGTCACCTCCCACATAAGCTGTTGTAAGATTGTGATGGATGACTGTTCAAGAGGTCTCACAACACAAAGGCTGCTTGTACTAAGAACCTGGCAAAAAATCCAGATCAAGTTGAATAACTTCAAAGAAAATACTATCAAATACAGTATGTTAAGTTCCCTCTGTGAAGCTCCCTCTGCTCCGCAACCAACACAGGGTATGAGACGCTGTCTCATACAACCTGTAGGCCCCTAGTCTCAATCAAGGGGGCTTTGGGTATAGCAACAGCTAGTGATATATAGGGCATGGTACAAATAGTAGCAGATAACTGATGACTTCTATGCACACACAGGTCACACGGCCATTGCAGGTATCAGAAACACGCAGCACAGCTGTATTACTCACACCACACTAAGGCTCCTAGTTGCATCTGCTTCCAGGAATAGCTTGGCCACAAATGCAGGCATTTTTGCCTCCTGCTCCTTTAAGCATTAATGATTAGTTTGCACAGGAACATAAAAAGAGGCATCAACAAGTTCAGATGAAGTGTGTTCAAAGCTGTGAATAAATCTGTCACCACAGCACGGTGCTGCACTCTGTAAAGATACCTGCACTAACTCTGAAGGAATGTCATCTTTCTGTAGCCCTACTCTTGTGGGGAAATACTTCCAACCTGCGATGCTGTCCAATACATAACTGGAAAGCACTTTCAAACTATCCCAGGATTGTCTTCAATCATTCTTAGCTCACTCTTGTAGTGTAGAAGAGTAATCTTGTTATTCTGTACAATCTGGGCTTTAAAATAAGATGCTACAATGAAAGAAGAAATTGAAAGTGGTCAAAACCGCAATATCTCAACATGACTAAAGCATATTGCAAACACTTCAAAGAAAAAATAAAGCAAACCACACCAGCTATAACTGACCAAAACAGTATTGGGCTCTATCTTTTCTTTTGACACCATGTAGAAATAATCTATTTCACACATTAAAAAACCCATATTTTCTAAACCACCAGAGTTTGATCTTTCTACTTTTCATACCAAAAAGGACCCTGCCATTTAAACTTCTCTGTACTTCTTGAGCTATAAGAATCACCATCAAGATGGAATAATTTGGCACAATCCTTTCTCATGTTCATTCACACCATTCAGAAACAAATCTGCATGAGAGATGTATATGTGCATATCCGAATAAAGCTAGTTTTAGTTAAAACTGGCTATATAAATCTGGTTTATCAGGACTTTTTCTCAACTAGCACCAGGAAAGTTTTCAATACCCAAGACAAAGCAATTAAGCAAGACATTCTAGAAGGAGGGATTTGCCACAGCATGCTTTATATCTAATTGTTTCTCCAATAACTGTTCTGACATGCTAATTGCCAATCTCTAGCTATTTTATTTGGTTAGTGTCATCTTACAGCAATGTAAGAGCTGACCTCCTCTATTCCTATTAGAAATTTGTAAATACAATGCATAAATAAGAATAAAGAGGTCTAAACTCCCTTCCTTTTACTATTTAGCAAGAATGCAGGCTTAAATCTAGCTAGTAACCTATTGAAGTTACTCAGACTGTCTTTGGGTACAGCAGCTCTGGCTTCTGAAACTTATTTTCAAAGGCTTTTACCTACCTACATATGGACGCTGGAGGTACAAGTACTATGTTTCCTTAGCAGTAAGCCCCACCATTTATTTTTTAACTTCTTCTGCATGGGACAGCACAAGATAGCTGATCAACCTCCTGACTACAGAATTCCTTTATTATTTGCAGTGCCATTGCTCAAATTTGACTAGAGAATGGTTTTTATTACATAGCAACTCAGACTAATGCCTTTGAATATTTAGGAAGGTTACAGTGAAATTTGTAAACAGCTGATCCAGTCTTATTTGGTGTTTGTTTTTATTTTTTAAAACCAGGATGCTACAGTTTGTGGGTACCACTAGGGCCAGAAACAGAAGTAGTGAATTAGATTTAGCTGTTCTGATCAAGAGACAGGTGAGAAAAGGCCTAATGAACACAGGGTCTCCAATCAGATCTGCCTTACCTAGATCCTGTAATAAAGTCTCATACTCCGTAACACTTCAATACATTTTATAACCCTGGCAGACACAAGAAGTTTTATAGTACTTTTAACAGACGTAAACCCTCCATGTACTCTTGGAAAGTTCCTAGGTTCTGCATGGCTTCTTACTGAAGAGATAAGCTTTGCATAGGCTCCTGTAGGGGTTACTGCACAGAAGCCACGCAATTTTTCTACTCTTACAGGTAATCACAGCAGATTTGTGGCCCTAATATGTTGATACAGAGAGCATTGGACGACTCAAAAATCCTATTCAGAGTAAAGATGAGGCTATGCAGAGATTTATCACGTGCTATTGTTTTATAGTTAGAGGAAGTATAGCCCTTTCAAGATCTGCTGTCCATCAATGTATCACAGGAAAACTCAGGCTACTTTGTAGTAACTGTGTCAGATTAGGAAAGTCCAGTAAGTACTTATGAAAATCATTATCAGCTACACTTCAATATGCTATTCCTAGTGTCAACTACTCTGTTCTAAATTTTGAAAACCTCCAATAGTTACAATTTCATCCAGGAACGGAGTCTTCCCTGCTTTCCAGGTCCTGACCTGAGTAACAGCAGTCACCAGAAGATGCTCCAGCTTTATTATCCAGTTGCTACCTCAGCCTATGCACTGTGATAATCTGGAGAAGAGTATTGGGGCTGCAGGCCTGAGGAGTTGTTATGTGTTTCAAACTGTCACAGATGTGCATATGAGTTTCCTGTTAGGTATTGTGTAATTAACCCTCAGCTCTGGCTAGGTTAAAGTACTAACTTAAAAGCAAAGGGTGAGAACATGTTTATGAAGTCAAAAGGACGTAGGAAACAAGGTAAGGTGCTGGAGATTAACCACAGTAGGCAGCTAAGCACTACACTGCTCCTGACTCCATTCCCTCCCTGATTCCCAGTGGGACAGGGGAAAACTCATGGGTCAAGATAAAAATAGTCTAATAAGCAAAGGGGAAGTGGAAGAAGACGGGAAGAACATAAAATGAGAGATGCAAAGACACTCACTCACCACCTCCTATGGACAGAATGATGTCCATCCAGTTCTCACACAAAAGATGGTAACTTCCCTAAGCTCCCCTCCTCTCCACTTTATTGCTGAGCTTGACATGACACAGCATGGAATAGATCAGTTCGGGTCATCTGACTGGTGGCGTTCCCTGCCAGCCTCTAGCCCGCTCCTCTTCCCTTCACTGTGAGTGGCAGAGTGAGAAGCAGAGAAGGCCTTTGATGCTGTGCAGTGTTGAGTAATACCTAGAACAGTGTTATCAGCATTGTTTTGGTCACAAATCTGAAACACAGTACTATGTGAACTGCTATAAAGAAAATTAACTACCTCCCAGCCACACCCATAGAATGATAATGGTTGGAAAGGACCTCTAGGATTATCAAGTCCAACCTTCATCCTAACATTTCTCTAACCACTAGACCGTAGTCTCAAGCACTACATCTACTTGTTTTTTAAACACTTCCAAGGACTGTGACTCCACCACTTCTCTGGGCACTCTGTTCCAGTGCCCAACCACTCTCTCAGTAAAGAATTTCTTCCTAATATCCAATCTAAACCTCCCCTGAGGCCATTTCCTCTTGTTCTATCATCACTAATTTGAGAGAAGAGACCAACACCAGCCTTGCTACAACCTGTTGTAAAGAGCAATGAGGTCTCCTCTCAGTCTCCTCTTCTCCAGACTAAAAAGCCCCAGTTCTCTCATCCTCTTTTCGTAGGACATGCTTTCCAGACCCCTCAGCAGCTTCGTTGCCCTTCTCTGGACCCACTCCAGCACCTCAATGTCCTTTGTGTACTGTGGTGCTCAGAACTGGACACAGTGCTCAAGGTGCAGGAAAATCACCCAAATTACTATTTCAAATTTAAGTCCCAAAGCCTCTTTCAGTCTATGTGTAGTTGAGAAGTTGTTCATCATACAGTGTAACACAAGTCCAAGGTCTCAGGCTAGGTGCCTATTCTGCCACCTCACACTGCAACAACATGAGAGAACTGCAGCTGGAAAAAGCTATTCTTTATGGTTCTGTTGTTTCCAGTTCATCTTGCTCCCCACAAGGTAGGGGCACAAATTTGTGCTTGTTGAGTTGTTTTTCCTTTCTTTCCACTCTCCTTTCAAGAGCTGAAAAATCCTCAAGTGAAGTGCCTTAATCAGTGGAAAAAGCAATGTGCAAGTCCCAGCATGAAACTTCCATTTTATGGAAAGATATTTTGTACAAACATCAAAGAGACCAATGCATGGAAATGCAAGACCATTGTCAGATCTTGAAGCCAGCTCTGATGGCAGTCAGCCATGTGATGATAGTGGGTTTGGGGATCACCAACTCCTAATAATCTTTCAAGTGTGCTATGCTATGACCCTCACATACAAACTTGGTTTTGCTGCATAGTCTAACACTCAGGTAAGCATGAATGAAGTTTTCCAAAGTATGTTTTACAAGCTGAAAATTTATTATCATCCTGTATTTATTTGCTTGACCTTTAAGAAAAATTATTCTGGGTGCTTTAATGGGTATTAAAGTAAATTCTTTCCTTCCCCAAATACCCATCTAATACCCAGTGGCTTTCACCTGGTGCACACATGCAGCTGTTATTTTCCAAGTTCCAAGGTCACCAATCTGATATCAAGTATTTTCTTTCTCTCTGAACAGCCCTAAACTTGGCCTGTTCTTAGAGAATAATCTTAGTTTAAACTAGTGTTCAGCATAGTCTTTCAAATAGATAGCACCTGAGAACAGTCATCTTTGTCTCATACCAGCAGAGGAAAGGAAGACAACGCAGGAAAGTCTAGGTCAGTCTGAAGCCCAGAAGAAAAGCTCCCCTTTATCCAAGAAGAGCTGAACAGTACAGACTATCAAATAACTGTAGTCTAAAAATTATTTTAACTTACTTTCAAAGTAGGTAACTGTTGTCTCAACTGATCGTAATCTTCTCCCTTGCTTTAAAGCCTTGCTTTTGTCAATCAGCCCTACATCAGTGGCAGAAATACACTACTTCACTTGGCAATAGGTAACTGTTGATTGATTGCCATACAAACCAAGCTGATTTACATTATTTTACAATTGAGACTAAAGGTAATTTATTTTAGGTGACTGGGAGGATGTCAGATCCTTGTGGCACCCTCTGAAGTTTGCTTTACCTGTCCTCCAAAGAGATTGAAATTATTCCGTTTACATGGTTATTTTAAAATTGGGCCTGGGTTAGTTAAATTGCTAATTCTGACAAATTGCCAAGTGATTTCTGAAAATAGGTCATTTTGATGACTTACTATTCTTTCAGTCCACCTCATACAATGGCTTTTTCTAAACCAGAGATTCACATTTGCATCATTATCATAAGAAATACAAAAAGGTCATTAAACAAAATCAATTTCTTTAAGGAACATCTTTAAAAATGTATGAAATCTACTTTACTGTCTTTGGCTTTCAATTAAAATTGACTAAACTCTACAAAGGCTATGTTTACAAATGTGACAGATTCAAGTGAGAAGGGCAAGTTGTGCATAAATGAGATTAACTAAAATTAATAGTCATTCAGACTGAATGCTGCCTTGCTTAATATTTTCCTGCTGTGCTCTTTTTGAACTTTCCATTATGCTTAATAGGATTCTTTTGGGATATAGGATTAAAGGATTATGGGCATTCTTACAGAGATTACCTGAAAGTTATAGATAGACTTAAGACACAAGAGTAATCTCTGGAAGCGCATGAAGTTATGCCACATTTTAGGATATTGTCACCTGGCACTTGTTTTTCAGTTGTACATTCCTAAAGTATTCAAACCTAGCAACTGGAAAGAAATCCTTCAAAACATTCAGTGAAACAAGATCATATGGACATGTGCTACCCTAGTCATAATTTTGCCCTAAAAAAAGCTACATCCATTAAAGACAGTCTAGACCTGTCAGAGTTGGGAGATACTAAATGGCAATAACTGGGCCCAGGGTGGTGTGCTATCAATAGGAGCAAGACAGCCTGTCTCTGCAGTTGATAGTCTGCCTAAGTCATGCAGCTCCAAGGAAGAGAGAGGACAGTGGTTGTACCCAGCAAGACTCTGCTTCCAGACATCCGGAGTTTTCTCTTTGTTATTTTACAAAGTCCAGAGTCAGGAAAAATTTATTAGCTTTTAATGGGTCCCCTGGAGACAGGGGCAAGGACAGATGAACACCAACACCAGCAGAATTGCAGCTGCTTGTCTCACCTCAGGAAAAGGTAATCAGATGAAGCAGAATTACCAAAACCCTCAAGGAGAAGTTAAGAAAAAAGGAGATATGGAAAACATTGAGTATAAACTGCAGTGAAAGGCGCTACTATTTGGATCAGTCTAAGTGATGACACTACCCTTCAGCTCCATGTGCCCAGCACTATTCTCCAGAGGCAATTAGTCTTGACCCAGTGGTGGAACATGACAGGATTTCTCACATATATTTAAGTATAAGAACAGAAATGCTTGTGACAATGAAGCTGCATTCTGACTGGGCAAATTGCCACAGTCATCATTACACACTCATCATGGTCTAATATTTAATTAGAACAGAGATCCTGCATGTTTAATGAGAGTTTATAAAATCTTTTACCTTGTATTCATTTGGAATATTTTTCCCCTCAGTGATGTAGGCAAAGAAAGTCAGGGAAAGGACCCTGAACTGCTTTTAGTAGCAGTCACAGAGCGGCACTGAAAGTTCCCTTGTTGCTCTATTAAGTGCAGGCTGCTACAGCTGCTCAGGTAAGCTGCAGTAAGTTGTGAATATTCATGTTGGCAAGAGGGCAAGGTAGAAAAGTGTAGAGCTAACACCAAGAGTTCTCTTCATGGGGAGAAGGCTGGGGGAGCAAACACTGCAGCAGCTGGAGGTGCAGGAGCTGATCTCCCAGAGGGGGAAAGCTTCCAGAAAACCTTCTCCCTTCCTGCCTTCACCCACGCAAGAGGGAAATCCAGAACAGCTATGCACCATCACAGACTGTTCAGCCAGACACACTTGCAAGGGCAGGTACAACAAACTACCTGGCAAATACACCCCCAGAAAACGACACACTACTCTAGGCTCCTGGCTTTTTTTCAGGCATTATACAGTTCCAACCCTGAGTAAGCTGCAGTCACAGCAGCAAGGTGTGTAAAACCTTCTCAACTACAGTTCTGAGTTTCACTGCTCACACTTGCCTCCCACCTTTCCAGAGTTAGAGCAGCTGGAGATGTGACAGCTTTTAAACCACAATGAGCTGCTTTGACTATCAGCATACCATTCTTTTTCTAGAACACTAACTCTGCTATTGCACTCCTGGTTATTGAAATTTTGTGGCACTGTTCAATCTTAAGAGCAACTACAAGTCTTTTCTTCTCTCAGTGCTCTCAGACTTTAAGCCTCTATATGAAATACAGGGTGAAACCATTTTGTTTTTAAAAAACCCGAGGCTTTCTACCATGTAGTCACCGAGACAAAAGTCATCTCTCTCACACTTATGTGCACTTACCTTTCAGTAGCATGCCTCCCTGTCCAAAGCTCTGCTGTCTGTTCTCCTGCAACAGGTTCTAGAAAGCATAGAGGCCGGCTAGATATCGAAATGCAAAGTTGCAGTTTTTGTCCTCGGAGGCCCAGCACAGCTTATGTCCAACTCATATCTTCCATCTTCAGGCTAGCGCAGCTTTCTCTGCTTCCACTTGAAGAGGTACATCTCTGGCACACAGGGACCATTAGAAACAACTAGTGGCATGCTGGCCACATTGGCAAAGCCAGCCACTGCAGAGTCAGACCTCAATACAGGCCTAGAGACAATGCTACCTACAAATAGAGTACATCCAGAAAACTCAGGTATTAAGCCAGGACAGCGGAAGATCCAGCCATAAGTACTTTTACAGCATAGCTCAAAAGAGGACTGAACCCCCCGGGTCTGACTTAAATAGAAGCCACAGGGCCCATGGACAGGTGTGAGTGGTGGCCCCATGTGAAGCCTGGTAAGGGCAATTAAGGCTGATTAGCACCCTCAGGGCCCTGTCAATGTCTGCATGTTCTAGAAAACTCCACAGTAAACACCAAAGAGAGTTTAAACACAGGAAAGCTTGCCTTGAGAAGGCTAGCAATGGCAATACTACTAAGAAATTTCTCCCTGCATGCTTGTAAGCAAGTCCTTTCTGCAGGACTCATTTCAGTCCACTCAGTAGCTTTCTAAGTTGCTGCAAACCCTGCCCGAATTTCCTTTGAGACGAGGCTGTTTATTCTCCACTTTCCACCTGGCAATCCTGTTCTCTTCCTGCAAGCTCTTTGTCACTCGTCCTGAGGCACCCCACTGGCCCTTCAGCTCCAATTGGTAATTTTTTTTATGATTTGCTCCCCGGTACACATATTTATCACCTTTTTACCGTGGCCCTCTGAGAAGCTTTATCTATAAGCACTTTCCCCCTGCATTTCTGGGAAGGTCCTCCCAGCTCCCTTTGTTGGTTTTTTTTTTAGTTTGCCACACACAGGGGTTCTGCTCTTTAGTGTCCACAGCAATCTTAAATCATCTTTTTCTGTCCTTTGTCTGTGTCATTTAGGAAAGCTTGGCTCATGTCACCTCCGCTAGCTCTTTCCCAGCTGTTACCATCCGGATCGAGACTCCCCGGCCTTTGGCTAAATGCCATGCTTGCAGAAAGAGAAATGTTCACAGGCCTTGCTTCCCTCTGGGGAATGGCACGGCCTGCAGTCCATCACCCACTTGGCTGCCTCAGGCACAGTGACAGGGTGCCTGCCCCCTACTTACAGTTTTACTGTTTACAGTTTTACTGCCAAAGGTTAATGAACATATTGTTGTTCCAAGCCTAGAAAATACATGACTCCTTTTGCAGTTTCAACCCTTTCTCCCTTAAACAATTTCCCCAGGAATTCCAAAACCAGTAGCCGCTTGACAGGTGCTATCCTCCTTCATTTTCATTTGCCTAAATCTTGGGCCACAATACTCCAGCAGTATTTCAGACTGTAGAGCAAGGCTTTCTTCACCGTGCTATAAACTTTAAAGTCCTCTAACATGCATTTTAACAACTTTTAGAGATTTTTCTCTGCAGTAGTTGGTACGTACTTAGCCTTTTCTTACTGTTCAGCTCCATGCATCAGCCAAATCTTTTTGCTGGCATTAAAAAAAGGTATTAATAAATTATTTTCCTTAATACTTTGGAATGTAGATCTCAATATCCATCTTGGTGTTCAAGACCTTTGCATGAATATATCTTCTACCTCGAGGCCAGCAGACTGACCCTGAGATGAAGCTGCTGGTCACAAGCCTGGCAAGGCCTACTGTGAGGGGTGGAAGCAGCATCTCAGCCCAGCCTGGAGCCTACTGGGCTGGTCACAACACTCCCATAAAGCTGGCATATGCTGGGAATGGCATAGGTTGCATAGACGTTCACGAGGATGTGGAACACAATGCTGAAGAACAAGGCCGGTGCCTTTGGTACACTTTGTATTACAAACCCAACTAAGAGTTATCCTGTGTAGTCAACTGTTGCTACCAAAGGCAGTGTAGATCTAGCCATGGAGAAGCAGCACTGAAGGAGTGAAAACCTTTTACTACTAGGAATGACAGCCTGAACTACTATTGGCATCTGAACACGCCAAATGGCTGGGCTCTGACCTAACCATGAACTACCCTCTTTTTCCTAGGATATTTCCTTGCATGAACAAGTAACACAAAGAGAGTACAAACAAGACCTTCCTCGCCTCCAATATGAAAGCTACAGTTCCAGTTTTTTATTCAAACCTACTACTGTTAAGCTTGGCTTTTCTTAAACCTCAACAGCATTTTGGTGAGCTTCACGCTGTTCCCAGATTTTTTGCTTTTGGTCTGGGAAACTTAAATTCCACTTCTCTCGAGTGTTAGGCACCAAAGTGCTTTTTTTGGAACTGGTCCTTCTTCCATAGCCCAGATATCAGAATAACATTGGGGAAAGGAGGCAGATTTGAAAGACAACATAATCTTATGTCCTCTCATTGCCTTATTTTATGCACAAAGCACCAAATGCATACCTTCATTGCAGAGAGTATTAATCAGACTCACATACTGTTAAAGTTGCTATTAAGCCTGAACTGAAAAGGACTCTATGTTGTTTTATTTATCCCTTTTCACAGGGATTAGTTTTATTGATAAACTTGCATGCTTTGTATCTACTAAAATGTGCATAAGGTACTTTATTTCATGGGACATCTTTACCTTCATCCCTCCTAATAATTTCTGATTAAGAGACACATTTGATGCCAAAGAACTGAGCTTACTTTTAAAAATATTCTCTCTCTACATAGACTAAGAGTGCTGCATGAACTTGGAGGCATATCTAATGATCACATGTAAGCATGCGCAGGTAAGCTCACCCATGTTTTTAAACAATTAGCAGTCAGGCAATCTTGTTAGACAGCAGTGATTGGGAAGTAATCTATTTCAAGCTGGTTTGCTTAGTCTCAGCACCATGCCGCTTATAACCATACTACTCCCAGCTGGATGTTCTGAGCATGAGCTGAACTTATGTCCATATTGAAAATATTGAAACAGCATGTAGAAATGTCCCAAAAGTGACTGTTCAATAGAAACATCAGAATTGGTTCCAGACAGGATGATAATATGAAAATTTCAATTTATTGCAACAGACACAACTGATAAAGGCAGATCAACATCTATTATGTCAAAGAAATGGGATGCGCTGAAAACCATCTGTAAAAGGGAAGGGGGCCAGGTAAGGCCATCCATTCCAGAAGACTAGCCCAGAGTCACAGATATTATTTCTAAACTGTCAGAGTCGTCCCAAAGTATGTTCAACAGTCACAGCTGCATCACAGCAGTCTCAGGTTCTGTTGTAGTCACCATGATATGTCTTCCATTATATGATGTTGGGATTTACAAATTATCCCAAGCTCCTTTGCATGTGTGACTGTGCCACATGTAAGCAGCAAGTGTTGTTTTGAACTCATCTGCTTGAGACACAGCTCAGTATGATCCAAATGACGGACGTCACCTCCTCCAGATCTCCAATCTCCTCTCTGGACTTGCTGCATATTTGCATTGTTGTTCACTGTTTCCACCAGTGAGCTACATAAAGTCCACAGCATGAAATCTGTGAGCAATGCACCCTGTGAGTACCCTGTGACCTCCACGCAGGAGTAAGGCAAAGAAGGGTAGTAGCAATCTTAGGCAGGAGCTGACTTCTTCGCTCCCTGGTTGGTGCCCCCTCCATCATGAACCATCCCTGCCTTTGCAATCAATGTCTGAGCTAATCGCAGGACAGGGAGGAGGTGAACACCCTATTTCTTTTGACACTGTGTCCCATAACATCCTCATAGGTAAGCTTAAGAAGTGTGGATTACATGAGTGGACAGTGAGGTGGATTGAGAATTGGTCGAACAATAGAGCTCAGAGGGTTGTGATCAGCAGCACAAAGTCCAGTTGGAGGCCTGTAGCTAGTGGTGTTCCCCAGGAATCAGTACTAGGTGCAACAGAGGGCTACAAAGATGATGAAGAGACTGGAATATCTCCCTTAAGAGGAAAGGTTGAGAGACCTGGGTCTGTTTAGCCTGGAGAAGAGAATGCTGAGAGGGGATCTTCTCAATGCTTATAAATATCTGAAGGGCAGGTGTCAGGAGGATCAGGCCAGTCTTTTTTCAGTGGTGCCCAGTGATAGGACAAGGGATAACAGACAGAAACTGGAACACAGGAAGTTCTACCTAAACAATAAGGAAAAACTTTACCTTGAGGGTGACTGAGCCCTGGAACGGGCTGCTCAGAGAGGTTGTGGAGTCTCCTTCTCTGGAGACGTTCAAAATCTGCCTGGAAAAGTTCCTGTGCAACCTGCTCTACACTGGTGCATGGCTGTATCATGCAGGTCTATGTTTTGCTTTTCTGGTGCCCTTTGTATTGTTGATAAATAGATTCACTAAGCAAGTGCAAAACTCATGGAACACTCAGAAAGAACTATTTGTGTTGTAAGGAAAGATAAAAAGAGAACTTCATTTCACACAAATATTGTTAAGTCCTCCATGAACATCTTTCTTTTCATACTTAAACTTTATAGCGGAGTACAAGGTACAGAGTTTCTTTTCATAACCAAAGTTTACAGCAGATCTTCAAATACATATTAATATAGAAGCCATAATATATTCTGAGTTAAACTGTCATAAAATCTAGGGCTTTTCACATCATCACTTTTGAAGGTCAGTTCCGCAGAGAAGAAGCGTTTGTATTGGATCACCATGAAGGTTTGTAATACATTGCAATAAATACTGCAATATATTTCATTTTTATACGTTTTTGATGAAGAGGCAAAAGTGCATCTTCAACAGTTGCTTTTCAAAAATTGCTCATCTGTTTGGAATGACTGTAAAAAGATTGAAGCTAAACATTATTCATGGGTACATTACTGCTCCTCACTGAGACCACAGCTGAAATGAGAACAAGATTCCAATGATATTTCATTTGGAGTATTGATTTTTCTGAGCTCGTCCCACAAATCTATTACACATGCATTCCAGGCAAATATAAGATGTAGGTTAACCTAGCTGGCTTGCTTTCCTAAGTTTATTTTTCTTCCCCCAAGTTGTTTATAAACATTTTGCTAATTTTGTGCTCTGATTCTCCCAGAGCCCTTAACAAGGGGGAAGACTGCTCCTTTGAAGACTTCTGAAAATAAAGCTAACATTTGATGTTCAGAGAATGCCTAAATCAATTCAAAAGTGATGTGTGGAATACTTTCTCCCCTCACTGCACATTGAAAGTAGTAGTTATTTAGCTGTGAAACACTTGTCAACAATTTAGGTGACTGAGTGCAGAAACCTGGAAAAGTCCCTGTCTAAAGCATGAGCATAAGAAATAGCTGCAGCTCCCTGCCTCTACCTGGGGCTGGAACGGCACAGAAGAATCACTGAATCATAGAATTATTTAGCTTGGAAAAGACCTTTAAGATCATCGAGTCCAACCATAAAATTAACACTGCAAAGTCCACTGCTAAACCATGTCCCTAAGCACCACATCTACATATCTTTTAAAAACCTCCAGGGATGGTGACTGAACCACTTCCCTGAGCAGCCTGTTTCAGTGCTTGATAACTCTTTCAGAGAAGAAAATTTTTCTGATATACAATCTAAACCTCCTCTGGTGCCATTTAAGGCTGTTCCCTCTTGTCCTATCACTTACTACTTGGCAGAAGAGGCCAGTACCCACCTCACTAAAGCTTCCTTTCAGGCAGTTGTAGAGAGTGATAAGGTCTTCCCTTAGCCTCCTTTTCTCCAGACTGAACAGCCCCAGTTTTGTCAGCTGCTCCTCTTAGGACTTCCTCTCTAGACTTTTTGCCAGGTTCATTGCTCTTCTTTGGACATGCTCCAGCACCTCAATGTCCTTCTTGTAGTGAGTGGACCAAACCTGAACAGAGTACTTGAGGTGTGGCTTCGCCAGTACTAAGTACAGGAGGATGATCGCTTCCCTAGTCCTTCTGGCCACACTCTTTCTGATACAAGCTAGGATGCTATTGGCCTTCTTAGCCACCTGGGCACACTGCTGGATCATATTCAGCTGACTGTCAACCAACATCCCTAGATCCTTTCCCACTAGGCAGCTTTCCAGACACTCTTCCCCAGGCCTGTAGCATTGCATGGGGTTGTTGTGTCCCATGTGCAGGACCCAGCACTTGGCCTTATTGAACCTCATACCACTGGCCTCAGCCCATTGATCCAGTCTGTCCAGATCCCTCTGTAGAGCCTTCCTACCCTCAAGCAGAGCAACATACCTGCTAACTTGTTGTTGTCTGCAAACTTACTGAGGGTGCCCTTGACCCCCTTGTCCAGATCATTGATGAAGACACTAAACAGAACTGTCCCATATACTGAGCACTGTGGAACACCACTTGTCACCAACTGGATTTCACTCCATTCATGAAAACACTTTGGGATTGGCCATCCAGCCAGTTTTTTACCCAAAGAATAGTACCCCATTCCAAGCCATGAGCAGCCAGCTTCTCTAGGAGAAGGTGTGGGAGACAGTGTCAAAGTCTTTACTAAAGCATCCACAGCCTTTCCCTCATCCACTAAGTGGATCATATTGTCATAGAAGGAGATAAGGTTGGTCAAGCAGGGCCTGCCTTTCATAAAGCCATGCTGACTGGGCCTGATCCTGTATGTATGCAGGGGTGGGATGCAAAGCTGGGATCAGTTTGAGAAATGGTAAAATGGCATCGAAATTACAGTCTTTACATTAGATTTCGTTTGGCACCCTGGAGCTTACCAATATGCATTTTATATCCAGTGATACCTGAAACCAATTCCCCAGAGTGTATGCTGGCATAGAAAAGTGTAGTCTACCATGGGCACACCAGCAACATTCCTGAAGGACTCAAGAGTAGGGAAGAGATTGTAGACATGGTAGTAGAGTACTTCATCTGGGCAAATTTGGTCTGTCAAGAAGTCTGGCCCTGACTTTTTATTTGCATCATATTCCTCAGGAGTTAAGCTACAGAATTTACTTTACTGTGCCTGAGGACTGGACTATCTCTGAAGCTCCCCTATCATCTGGCCAAATAATCTCATCAGGTCACTATGAGGCACAGTGACAAAGGAGCAAGGTGGGTGTACTGCAGTTACTTCTCATTATAGTTTCAGCTTGAGGAACTGAAGTCAGTCTGACTCCTAGCAATGTAGTCAGCTCCTCCTTATTCTGCATTCCCATGTGCCTGGTAGCTGCCAGTAAGAAGACAACTGTGGGTTTTAAGCAGTTTCTAAAATGAAAAAGCCCAGGGAAAGAAGAAGAGGAAGAAGAAGCGGTAGTGACTTTAAGTTATGCTTCTCTTACAGGGCACCAGGATGCTTGGAGACCAGTGTGGGCACAAGCATTCTGCATAGACATCTCTAGGCTGTCATCCATCTTGGTGCAGCTCAGTATATACTGCCATGAAGGACTAAGGGATTCCCTGCTGACTTGTGTCACCCCACTCTGTGCTGCCTTACAAGGGTTTGCGCAGAGTTGCCAATGGCAGCTTGGCCTATGGATGGCGTTCCTTGGGAGTGTTTGTCCCCTCCTGACAAAGGACACCAGCATATGAAGTTTCAATCAGAAAGCATATGTGGTCTTTATGGTGGACCTCTCATTCACAGCAGCTGCAAGCCTGACACAAGACATGGCAGGCAATGGTACTTTTCCTTTTTAGGTAAGCAGACCAGAGTCAGCTGAGCTTTTCTCTATAAGAAATACTGTTTTTTCCATTCCATAATGAGTTATTTATGTCGCTATGCATTGACTTCTGATAGAATGGCCTGTTGACTGTAGAATATCAATACATTGCTCATGTTCCAGAAGAAACTACATTAACAACAACATGAAGTAGTTAAGATGTTATAAACACATAATCCTTTATTAAAATGTTGCAGGTGAACATTAGATTTTATGTTTGGATCTAACTTAGCTAAATGAAGTGAAAACGTCAAAAAGGCAGGGTTGTTGTAGTTCAGTGAAGTACTGGGGTTTTTTCTCAAACATTTCATATTATGATGTGAATATCACCACCTTCCCCAACCAAAAAAAAATGTATAATAGAACTTCACATTTCTGCCTTTCTTTTGATGCACATTTCAGAGTTTTCAAAACCCAAAAGTCTTATATTGTGAATGCATAGGTAGTGACCGAGATCTGCAAGCTCAAATTTACCCACTGATTGTCTTAACTTATTCCTGTGCTTTCTATGCAACTTCAAACAATTCTTTAATGAAAACAAAACAGAAAAATTGCTCTAAGTTAACTTTTCATAACTGAATGGTAATTTAGGAACTCTACCTGTTAAGGTAGCTATCTAAGATTTGGCATTTGTTTTTATTTTCTTCTTGGTTTTTTTTGGCTGCAAGTGCCCCTCTTTTTTTCCCCTGAAACTGGAATCAGGTAGATAAAGAGCAAACAGTTTTTCTGTTCTCTGACATTTTTACATGGGATCAACTCTGTCTTTCAAAGTTTATGTGGAAAGCCACAGAAGAAAAGATAATTTGGTGATTGACATACCTTAAATGCAGGAGGCTCAGATATAAAATGAACGAGGCTGAAACCTTGTCTTATTCATCACAAATAATATTCTAGGCACTAAAGGTAAGTTTTGGGTCAGTGGGCTATTTTGCCACTCTTCTTCACCTGTTTTTAGCAAGTGAAAAATTTGTGCCAGAGGGTTTAACTAAGCATGGATGTGATGGATGGACCACTTGGTGGATAAGAAATTGGCTGACTGGTCACATGCAAAGAGTTGTGGTCAACAGCTCGACCAGTGACAAGGGGTTAGTATTGGGACAGGTGCTGGTTAACATCTTTGTCAGAGACATGAACAGAGGGATCAACTGCACCCGAAGCAGATTTCCAGTGACACCAAGCTGTGTGGTACGATTGGCATGCTGAAGCAAAGGGCTGCCATCCAGAGGGACCTTGACAGGCTTGAGAGGTGGGTCCATGCCAACCTCATGAAGTTTAACAAGGCCAAATGCAAGGTCCTGCACCTGGGTCAGGGCAATCCTAAGCACAGATACAGGCTGGGCAACACGTTGATTGAGAGCAATCCTGAGGAGAAAGACTTGGGGGTGCTGGTTGATGAAAAGCTCATCATGAGCCAACAATGTGCAAGTGCAGCTCAGAAAGCCAACCGTATCCTGGGCTGCATCAAAAGAAGCATCGACAGTGGGTTGAGGATGTTGATTCTGCTGCTTTACTCCACTCTTGTGAGACCTCACCTAGAGTACTGCATTTTGCTCTGGAGCCCATAGCAGAAGAAGGACATAGACCTGTTGGAGTGAGTCCAGAGGAGGGCCACAAAGATGATCAGAGGGCTGGAACACCTCTCCTATGAAGACAGGCTGAGAGTTGGGCTTGTTCATCCTGGAGAAGACAAGGCTCTGGTGAAGACCTTACTGTGCCCTTTCGGTACTTAAAGGAGTCCAACAGGAAAGACGTGGAGGGACACTTTATCAGGTAATATAGCAATAGGATGAGGGGTTATGGTTTTAAACTGAAAGAGAGTAGATTTAGATTAGATGTAAGGAAGAAGTTTCTCACTATGAGCATGGTGAGTCACTGGCACAGGTTGCCCAGGGAAGCTGTGGATGCCCCCTCCCTGGAAGTGTTCAAGACCAGGTCAGCTGGAGCTTTGAGCAACCTGATCTAGTGGGAGGTGTCCCTGCCTATGGCAGAGGGAATGGAAACTAAATCATCTTTAAGGTCCCTTCCAACCCAAATCATTCTATGAATCTGTGATTCTATGATTGAGCAGATTTATTTGAAAGTCTGTATCTTCTCCCATTGATAGCAGCAATAAAGCTTTCAGCAGTGTAAAAGTCTAGAAAAGCATTCCCTGAAACTATGGCCAAATGGATCTATTTTTCACTCAAACTGTATACCATATGGGGGCCATAAACTTGCACAGGGTCACATTTAACAGGGGAACCAAGCTAAATAAAATAAGAACCAAGCATGTCACTTTGTCTCCAACTTTCGCCACCCTCACACTCTAATATGAATCCTAGTGATTTGAAAACTCAGTTGCTTTTGCTTTATAAATAAATAAATCACTTGCTTTGACACTCAATGAATTTAGCTGGAGGGAAAATAAGATCTTCTGAATACCGCTTGTTCTTGCGCTCTTTCTGACAGAAGCCTAAAATCCAGCAATAAAGGAGTTTAAATGAGACACTTTCTTCTGAGATCTGTAAAGAACAAATAGGTAGAGTGTACCTGAAGTTCAAAAAACCAAAGAAAACATTTTACGGATAAAACATAAAGCTAATAAACACACAGTTACAAAAGTATATGATTTGTATGTGGTTTTTATGAGATCCTGCCTATTTTCATAACTATTCAGGCTGACAATACAATACACG
>JAVSBS010027669.1:0-28547 GCA_033124195.1 Coracias cyanogaster
AGAAGAGAAGAGAAGAGAAGAGAAGAGAAGAGAAGAGAAGAGAAGAGAAGAGAAGAGAAGAGAAGAGAAGAGAAGAAAAAGAAAAAGAAAAAGAAAAAGAAAAAGGGAAAGGGACAGGGAAAGGGAAAGGGAAAGGGAAAGGGAAAGGGAAAGGGAAAAGAAAAAAGGAGACAAGAAAAGACAAGAAAAAGAAAAAAGAAAACACTGAGCACTACTCATCTGATAAGGTGACAAAATCTGGAATACTACAAGGTCAAAAACTCAGGAGTTTACCAGCTTCTGGTGAGAGCCTTAGCCCGGTAAATACAGACAGCATCCAAGCACAGAATTTCTTTTGACAGCAAAATTTTAACAAGAAGGAAGACAAGAAATGCCAGACACAGCAGCACAGGAGGAGAAGGGGCCAGGTCACAATACAGCCACAGCTTTTGCTCCCAGCACCCTCCACCAGGTATTTGTAGATGGCTTCATCACTGCAGTATCTCAGCCTGCCCAGGTTGTTTTTTAACAGAACCACCACCGCACAAATTCTGCCCCTGCCCCTGGTTTGGAAAGGGAGGGCTTTTATGAGGCTTCTCGGTGTGCGCCGAGCTGCTCTCTCTTCTGTTGCTGCCTTGCTTGGGGGGCACAGGGCTGAGAGCCTGTGTGGAGAGCAGACAGACAGACTACCTCACTGCAGGAAAGCTAAGTCAAAGATGGCAGGTTTGTATTTAGCTGTGAAAGCCTCCAGGCATCTGAAGAGGCTTTTAACACTTGATTAATCTCCTGGGGATGCTAAATTTAAGCAGTTTTCTGCAGCCCTTCTTGAAGCAAAATCCCCATTGGTGGCAATAGGAATGGCCAGTTACACCTCAGGTTAGACGAGTTTCAAGCTAAATCAGAGTTTGAAGCCTAAACTCTTTTTCTTGCAATGAAAAGCCATGAAAATATTCCCTGGGAGGGGACTGAGGACTCACATTGCATAAAACCTCAAGCACCTTTTTGGTCTTGGTCTCTGACTGCCCTCCTGCATCACCGATACAAAAAAAAAGGAAACAAGTGAAAGACCGCAAGAGTGTGAATAATCTTACATAGTCGGTTGAACCCACACCTACAAACATTTTGGTTCACCAAGAAAAGCACAAGGGAAAGTAGAACAGGCATTAAACAACAGATTCACTTTGCTGGCACAGTTTTAACAGGAAGATATACCCTGAAGTCAGAAAGCCATGTCGGATTTGCAGAACACAGTTAGCTGAAAGGTGTTTATTTTCCTTGGTTCTGTTCTTATCTGCCCCTGAGGCAATCGATACATGTTCTGAAAAACAGTTTTATTCACTTGCACAAAGAGCTATGCATGAGCCTTTACTCTTGGTATTCCATTTTCCTGCAAAATATAAATGCTGAACCAAATTATGATCTATTTTTACCTAATCATCAAGGCATGTGTATAACGCCGATAGAGCTACATCCATCTACATCTCTTTTTATAAACGGCAAGGCAGGCTCTGTCCTAATCTGGGAGTCTGAACAGATATATTTTAAAATAAAGCCTGAAAGACCCTATTTTTATTCCCCAGGATTTCTTGCATGACATCTTAGTGCCCTAAGTGGATTTCAAATATGGCACAGGATTTTCCTATCTCCCACTCTTTTTACTATTAAAGAACTACTGGTAGAGCCCCACTTTGCACAGGTTTTAAAGGCAGCCAGATTTCCTGGTGTGGTACATCCGTACCTCTTTCTGCTGTTGCTGATGGCCAGTAAGACACATGCAAGCAAGGCTGTAAGGAGGAGTACTTCACTGAATCACAGAATCACAGAACAGTAGGGATTGGAAGGGACCTCTGGAGATCATCTCGTCCAACTCCCCTGCCAAAGCAGGTTCACCTCGGGCAGGTGACACAGGAACGCTTCCAGGCGGGTTTTGAAAGGCTCCAGAGGAGACTCCACAACCTCTCTGGGCAGCCCGTTCCAGTGCTCTGCCACCCTCACAGTAAAGGAGTTTCTCCTCGTGTTGAGGTGGAACTTTCTGGGTTCCAGTTTGTGCCCATTGCCCCTCCCCTGAAAAGAGACTGGTCCCATCTTCCTGACACCCACCCTTCAGCTATTTATAAGCATTGATCAGATCCCCTCTCAGCCTTCTCTTCTCCAGGCTAAACAGCCCCAGGGCTTTCAGCCTTTCCTCATAAGGGAGATGTTCCAGTCCCTGACTCTAACAGAGAGCAATAATAACCTCAAATTCTCTGTGGCTACTTTTTTTCTGACTTCCTCATCACACTATGCTCACATCTGCAACTGCCTGCAAGGAGGGCTCTCAGAGCCCACCAGGGATCTCTGTGATGCTTCGGTTTGGGAGCACCTGCCCAAGCTCTAGCTCATGATGCACCATTTCTATATGGTGCTGTTGCCCAGGAAAAGATCAAATGTTGCTGGGGAAAGGAATGCTCTGGTGCTGCAGTCAGACAGACCTTGGTGTACATAGTATTTGCTGCAAGAACTCTTCCTACTACCTGCAAGCATCTGGTCTAGCCTAGAGCCCACCAGAGGTGGTCAGTAAGGATGCTGGTCCATTAGCACTGTGAGCAACGCAGTCCTAAGGCTTTAGGCCAGTCAGTGCAATGGAACAGGAACATCTACAAAACAATTGCTGCTTGAGTTGCTTTGGCCACCCCTAAGACTGTGACTGTAACCATGCTATGTATAAAGCAGTACATAGTTATACAGCACAGAGCAATCAGCCTGATCCGTACGTTAAAGCATGAGGGTACCAGCCATTGTCTGAGCTAGACAGGGTAATGGTTTTCTAAGAGAGAACTGAAAAAAAAAAACCAAACGCTAGTTTCTTAGTACATGCCAAGAGATGGGTAAAAAAAAAAAGAAGACGTTTCACTCATTATATAGACACATCCATTTCTTCATACTCAGACAGGACTCCTCTAGTTTTGTTCTAGACCTAATTAGATTTTAAATGAGATTCCAGCACCTATAATAGCTTATTCTGATTGTTCTTTTTATATCATACAGGCACTGAATATTCATTGTGTTCATATGATTAAGTACCAAATCAATAGATATGACTAGTGGACCTGTTAGAATTTATGCTTTGCCTTATAAATACAAAGAATGAAGTCATATCTGATGTACAGTTCAGCCTCCCTCTTTGAAGAGTCGTTGTGACTGACATGGCTGGTGATCACAATGAAAGTGGAGGAGAATGAATAATTTAATGACATTTCTGCATTTAGGATTAAAGTAACCAAAAGGGACTGTTACAATGTGGGATGAGTTTCCAAGGCTTTAGCATGGTAAAAGAACAATGTGAGTTGAAACAAATGCAAAGGGTCACTGCTCCTAAAGCAGCAAATTCTGGAATCTGTCCCCTGGCAATGGGCACCCGGGTAGCAGGAAGGAAAGGACCACAGCTGTTAGCCTGATACAGCCCCGGGCAAATAGTGCTTATGAAAAACAAGTCAATAGAGAAAGGAGAAAAAGAGTATTTTTCCAAGTGCGAATCACATGCCCTCACCTATATAAGGCAAAGCGAAACTCGCTACATCTTCCCAGGGAAAAAGAGGCTGCCAATTCAGCAGGATAAAAGAAGGGAACCTGTGGTGATATTCCTACAAGCTCATTGCAAAGGTAAATGTTTTTCATTCCTCTATCTCACATGACAGTCACTGGCTCTGACCATGATGCAGACCATTCCCACCAGAAGTAGAAGCAACCCTCTATGAGCCAGAGCCAGTCGCTGGCCCTTGCCTGGCCTGCAGATCTCCACTGCTGATATTTCATCATCTGTATGTCACCAAAAATCAGAGCACTGAAAAAAGGAACACATTTGACCAAAATATTTCTAACCTTACAATGAGACATGCTGCTGGCAGCTCAGCTCACTGAGAGCAGCCAGTGTGTGTACCCATCATTAAAGAAGGAGCAGCAGCTCCTTGGCATGTTGGTTTTACAGTCAGGGATCTCGTTCTCAATTTCAGTAACCTGAAAGGCAAGAAATTCCCAACCATGCTCAAATGATTTGGACATGAAAAGAAGTTCAGAGCCTACCAGCACCTCTGAGGAGGCACCAGGGAAACCATGCATGGATGGTGTTTGTGCACGTTGCCATGCGGAGCAGAGGCGTCAACAGCGCAGGTGGTGGGCATGGCCAGGCACTGCACGGCCTGCAGGCAGCAAAGCACCAAAGTGGTCCAGCTTGGACTTGAAAATTCTTCAGTCTCCCTCCTATGTGACCTACAAGTGATCTGCAGCCCTTATGTTATTACCAGACCCTTCCTTCATAAATGAACCAGATCTTCCTTGTGTAGGGAATAGTACCTGAGCTGACAAGGCTGTTGTGCAGCAAAGTTAATTAGCTCAGGTTTAGCACTTCTGGCTGTGTTGCCTCCAGCTTCCAATCCAGTCATTTGAACTAAACTTTCGATGTGCGCTTGCAGTTCATGGAAACAAAATGTCAATAGCCACAATTAATACACTGAAATTACCGCTCTTGTTCAAAGTCACACAACGTTAACTGAAGGACTGTGCCAAAGCAACAGCAGAGGATTCTGTGTTAACTCTGGAGAAGGGACATGGGGCAAGATGGAGATACAAGTGTTGTGTCCATGGTAATCTGGGCATGATTAGTTGCCCTGGATTGCTTTTCAGTACACATTTTCCTTGTCCACAGACCTCGGCTAAAACTTCTGTCATCTCTACTCTCACCATGGCTCCAGCAGTGTGAGACCTTTACTTTTTTCCACCCAGCTGGGATCTTAGATCTCACCTGACAATTTTTCATACCTCTTTTCCTTTGACTAAAACATTCTGAATTTTGTTTTCAAATACAATTGGAAGTTTTGGCTTCCACTTGGTGTAGTCAAAAACGTTTTAATTTCTTATTTTACCAAGGAACAGAGAGAAAGTACCTTCCAAGACTTTTGAGAAAGACACGATCTCATGTTTGCACAATACCCTGCAGAATCTGGACCTCATCTACAAATCAGATCATTATATCATGACTCACCACACAGGAATAACTGCACTTCAAGGTGGCTGATTGGGAAAATCAGATTAACACAAGCAGCCTGGATTTTTGTTGAATGCCAAAGGACATTCAAGCAGCAACACACGCTTTAAATCACCTGCAGAAAGTTAGCCAAAATATTATTGCAAACCTGTGGAGAGGATTTATGCAGCCTTAAACGAGATAGGCAGCCCAGAGGAAAAATTCTGTAATATTTTTCATTACTGCCCCAACACCGGTCACCACTAAATGCAATACCAAATACTGTGAGTCAGCACTCCCAGGAGCCCCTATGTCTTGCATAGCTTGACAGGCACAACCTCTGCTGTATCTAGTTCTTGGGTTTCCAATCCTCCTTTCTGCAAGAAGGGGGAGAGGCACATGTTGTTCCTCATTTCAGCCATTTCTCCTGCTCAAAAGCCAAGATAACGCTAGATATCTCATTGTTCCTTGAGGAGCTGCCACACATGCAGAGCAGCACCCTGAGCAAGCTGCAACACATGCTAGATGCAGCAGTGAACCAGTCTCACCTGGTAGTATCATGTGCAGAATTAAACACCTTGCTTTAAAATCAAGAGCAGAATTTATTAACAAGCTACCAATGAGTCATGCCATAGCTTTAACGAAGTTTATTAACTAAGTTTATGTGGCTGTCTGCCTTATTTAAAACCACTAAGGCATCTATATGTGCTATAAAAATCTCCCTCAAGCCTCATTGCCAAGTTTTCTGGTAAAACTTCTTCATGCCCATGCAGGGAAGTCTGTTTGCTGGGACTCCAGCTGGTCGGCAGCACATTAGTATCATAAAACCCAGACGCATAAAATGCCTTCACATTGGTTCATCTCTTCCCTCTCCACAGCCCTTAAGAGCCATTGCAGAATTAATAAGATAGATGAAAAGTAGTATTTCTTCCACAAGGCAGTGATGTAAGACAAGAATATAACAGATTTTTTAATAGAAAGTGAGGACCAAATCAGGTTCTATTTGGTAACAGAAGGAGATGTCATTCTCTGAAACACTAAAATCCCAGATTTTCTGCAGGGAAGTAATACCTCTTCCAAAGGTCAGAACCAGGACACCCCAAACAACGCAGCCAGTCCTGCAGTATCCCAAATACCACATGAAACCAGGGATTCCCAAATATACTTTACTCCTACGCTGCTGCTATCTGCAGTAGCAACAGCTTCACACACGCTCTGGATGACAAGACATTAGGCGTCTTCACCAGCATCCTCCCCCACTTAGCTGGGGCACAAGTATCGTTGCCAAAAGAGGCGGCCCTCACTTAGGCAGTAGTATCAGCAATGTCACTGGCATCAGGACTCAGATGCATGCTCAACACCCATCACACCACAGCCTATCTGGGACTCTATTTTCCCTCAGGGACAGAAAGGTGAAGGGAAAATACACACCTTTTAATGCCTAGTGTCTTGTGGGCTTGGTAACTCCCTGGAGTGCAGCTCTCTGTCATTGCAGTGTAATAAAATAGGACATTTCAGGCTCCACATCCTTGATATTACAACACTGCTCTATGACATTACTGCTCTCTGCAAAAGCTGTAGAAATTACACTTGTCCTAGAAAAAGCCTACAGGATCAATCTGGCTCCTGCCCAAAGTTCTGCCTATGATGTCTGGAAGTTGTTCTTCCCCTTTTTTTGTGGTCCCCCATTCCTAGAACTTTTTACTTTGATTTTCCCATGAATCCCATGCAGGTTTTCACAGCACATGCAATCCTGCTGTCTCCTCTGTCAGTCCAATCCCATCTCTGGACTGCTCCTCAAATACACTGCCTCTTCCAAATGGAGTATTGATTAATCTGGGATTGAGCAACCCTGGCCAACCGCTGCTGTCAGAAGAGGGAAGAGGCACCACACCATAAGTAAATGATCATTTCTCTGGTGCACCAAGGGAAGATGAGGGGACAAACCACTCTGTCCTTCCTCAGACTTGCCCTGCAGGTTTCACCCCTCCATCTGGACAATTTTCACAATTTCAGCATTTCTGCAAAATGTCTAGTTCACCCAATTAGTGCAGAATGTGGGGTCTGCTCTGTTCTATATGTTCCAATACAATAGAAAAGCTTTGCTTTTATTGATGAATCTAACACCCCAGGCAGGATAGTAATTACATTTAAAATCCTGTTCCAACTCCCACTGATGCATCTATTTCTGGAAGATGCTTAGTCCTGTTGTTTAATTCCCTGTCTACAGATAAGTTAGACTGTGAAATTATAACTACATGAGCTACTTTTACCAAGAGATCTACACTTTGCCTCTCTTTAGCTGGTGAAAATCGGGGCAATTTAATTTTCTCCTCAATTTGTATCCACTGAGAATCTGGCCTCTTAATACTACGTTAAATTTTGCTTTCATCAGCTATTAACTTCCATGCCATATTCAGGTTGCTCCTGCTGTTAAACACCTTGGAGATGCTGATACAATTGGAATCCTGTGAGTCACTTCTTCTGCAAGGAATGAAAATTGGAAATCAGCTGGAGGAAGATCATGGAAGGGTGAAGGGTGTAGAAGGAGAGAGGGAGAGGTGGCAACATTGTTGGAGCAAACAAACAAAGAAGACTAAGAGCACAGCCAGTTGCCCTAAGAAGAATTAAGCCTGCGTGGCCGAGGTGGGATTAGATGCTGTTAATTCTCCTCCAGACTTCTATAGTCTCATATTAAATTCAACAAGATTATAATTTTGAACAATGAGACTTTAATATACACAAAAACATGAGGCAATGGGACTGGTTTATGTACTTGCGCCTTTGTGGGTGAGCGAATTTTCTTTTTAAGTCTGGCAGGGTTTTCTAAATGCAATTTGCAAGCCTGTTGCCTGTTACGTTTTGGGAAATTTGCATCTTACGACAGGAGTTTGTATTCCCAGACAAGGCTGAATTTATTTCCAGTAAATAAATGGTGTTTAGGTCTTGCACAGGGAAAACCTTCCTGTCTTGTGCAATGTACTAATTATAAATGGGACGTCTCAAGTGATGTTTGCCTCTATTGTATTTCAGAGTATTTCCCTGAAAAGCTGCAGACCGGCTCTGCTGTGGATTTGCTGGGTCCTCATCTACCCATGGCGTATCTTCAGATCAAGCAGCTCCCCCCCTAGAAGTCTGCCTGTCTCAATCTATGCTGGAGCCTGTGCCTATCACACACTGACTATCTACCCTCTCTCCCATGACAGATCACTTCTTTTTTTCCCATATATTCCAAATGCCTAAATATTCAACGCTTAAAATACAGCAAGAGTGGTGTAGCTGGGTCAAGTAGGAACTTCAGGACAAGCAGGGAATCACTGCTGGGATCCCCATAAACAGCCCAGGAGCCTGCATGAGCTTTGTGGAGGTGCTGTTATGCTATCACTGGTACCCAAAAATGGCATCCAGGATCCCAGATTACCTCTGTGCAAAGACTAGTCCACAGGAGGAAGGTTCAGTCTCACCATGATGCCAGCATGGCCAGGGTGTAGCACTGGGGCTTTGGGATCAGCTAAGTTGTTTGGGCTCCCTTGGAAGTCACTAGGAATAAACGTGTGGTCTGAAAGGCCCTCCAGAAGACCTGATTTCTTTCTGCAGACTACCAAGGAAACTAGATTTTAGCTGAAGTTGGACAAGATTAATCCCCTTTGCCCAGTGCGTCCTTGCTGCAGCAGAGCGACTTTTGAACTAAGGTTTGTTCTTAACCCCGCGTGTGAGCATTTAGAGTGTGATGGCAGAAAGCACGCTGATCAGATAGAGTGACAGCTCCTAAACCACTGTTGTGTTTGCTTTGACCTTTGTTTCATGGCAATCTTCTTTTGGGACTGCAGAACAGACTGGCTGCTGAGCCATACCCAGAAATAGGGCACTTATCTCAGCAGGGCTGCTCTCACCTTCTAGAGGTGAGCCGTGGGGCCAGCACAGCCTCTCCCTTTCGATAGGCAAGTTTTCTTATCAAAATAATGCTTTGCCCTAAGAAGTCCCTGAAATTTCATTTCCATTTGACTTAGATATGGTGCTTTCTCCCTTTTGAATGTGAAAAGTTTGATGTGGGTTTTGTGATGGTGCCTCTTCAGCCAAACTGTGTTGTAGCAGCAAAATAAATAAGCCCCATCTACAAAAACACGCTGCCCTCACTTTTTTTTCCTGCTACAGGTTTTCAGAGAGCAGGTACATGCAAAGTACATCGTGTGGTGTGGGTGAGAGCCGCTCCCTTGGTTGACTTTCGTTTACCCATTTGGGTTAAATCACAGTGTTTCCTTTGCTTCTCCAAATACGGGGTGATAAGAGTACCCGCTTCTCTCATTTTCCTTATCTCATGAATGCCCCTCTCTGCTTTGCTGAACAACCTCTCTCCCTCAGCTGGCTCTGGCACGTTGACAGAGGGGCCAGGGGAATGTGTGCGAGTCTGCAATGCCTTCCCACTGAACTCACATATATATTTTTTTCCCAGTTATGGAAAATATGTATTTCCTTTTTTTCCACTTTCAGTGGTTATCACTGGGTTTCAAATACTGAGCAATTTGCTCAGTTGGTAGATTTGTATCTTTGCTGGGGTTACAGATTGAGTTTGTTCTGTGAACCATGGAGTCTCCTCCTCTGGAGACTTTCAAAACCTGCCTGGATGCAATACCGTGCAACCTGCCCTAAGTGAACCTGCTTTGGCAGGGGGGTTAGACTAGATGATCTCCAGAGGTCCCTTCCAACTCCTACCATTCTGTGATTCTATGAACCACACTTCACTATGCAAGCAGTAATACACTGGCTGTTCTGTGAAAATGCTTTCTTCTGACATGTAAAATTAATTTATTTATTGGTAGAAATAAAAACAAGCCACTTAGAAGTGGAAATATTATTGTGCCCTTTAGATTTTACTTAGATGAAGCCTACAATACCATTCCTGTTAACCATCTGTTTAAATCTTAATTAAATGGTGTTTCCATACGAAAACCAATCACATCATCCTCTACAATATAAGGTTGTGTAATTGTTCCAAACCAGAAATAGTAAGCTTTAAAAATGATGTCTCCTCTGTCAACAGGACTTCTTGTAGGTTGTAAATTATTTTTTGTTTTATTTGAGTCCTACCAAGGAAGTACAAGTTGTTACGACTCTTCATGTATTTGTTATAAATTATTTCCACACTGCAAAGAGATCTGCAAATATGAATTGTTCCTTCTTTGATAAGTGAGTGATTTCACATGATTAAAAAAAAAAAAATCCCAGTAGCAGAAGTGATGCTTAGGAACCTGACCAGTTCCTTCAGCTTTTCCTAAACATCAGTCTAATGACAGAGCATCTCTCTCCATCCCAGCACGCTCATGTGCAGTACTGGCCATTAGAGAAAGACCCTGGAAGTTTGCACCCAGCATGACAACGACTATTTCCAGCCCTCTCAATTCATCCACTTAAGTGGCTCCCTCCTGCAAGGAGTCGGATATTTAGAAACCTCTCCAGCAGAGGTATGGAGGAAGCATTTTAGCTAACTTAACACAGGCTTCAAATCTCTGGAAGTAATTTGATTCTCAGAGCCCAGCCTTTTCCCTGGAAGCTACTGCACAGAAATCCAAAGAAAACCTAGAAGACAAGGCTTATTGATTTAAGTGTTTCTGACTTCAGGTTTTATCTGGTTTTCTAAAGGTACCCTCAGGCAGAAAGGTTACTCTTTTACTTCATGGTATAAGAAACAACATATCATTATCCTACCCTTCAATCGTTTCTTGGAAATACCTTATGCCAGTGAGTCACCCCCTTTGAGCTCAACATAATCACATGCATTTGCTGAATGCCCTTTCTCAAACAAGACTTGACTTTGTGCAACAACAAATTCAGTTAAGAAGCTGAAAAATACTCTTTCCTCTATGAAGAAAATTTTCCAAAGCAAAGCTAAAGTGTTATCTCCATTTGTCCCCCTCCTCCTTCAGGATTCCCATTTGAGGATGACTTAAGAATTCTGGGTCAAACTTTGCTGTCACGTACACCCACCTAGAAATACTCCACTAACCACAGTCTTGAGGTGCTTGCCTAGAGAAAGTAACAGCGTTTGTGGAAAAAAAGTTTGCTGAATTCTTGTTTTTGCAGGCACTGCCCTGACACCACTCCATGTGAGCTTGGCCCTGGGTTTGCCCGGGAAGCAGGGAAGGAGGAAAGCAATTGAGAACAGAAATATCCTTCCCCACATAAGAGCCACCAAACCCCAGGAATGGAGCAGGCTACTTGCCCTGATCACACTGATGCTGGAGTGTTCTCATCTGGCACGTTTTGCCATCACCTTGCACCTCTGAGGACCTGCTTTTGGTGAAAGCCTTAGGATGCCATGACTTCCACCTCTTACAGGGTCTCTCTCAGACTAGGACCCTGCCAATCTCCCATCCCACCAGCCAGGAGAGCACTGCTGTTTCCTTGAGTGGAGTTGGGAAGCATGGGCAGCCTCAGGTCTGCAGAGAACAACCCACCTCACCAGTCTTAGGACCATGCAGCTGTCCCATGAAGGCTACAAGCTTGGAGGGAGGATGCTAAGACCTGTCCGAATCACTGGCAAGCACTCTGAGTGTTTTCTGGAAGTTTTCTAAGTCTAATTAATTCAAGTTCTTCAGTTCACTCATTTTTGGACCAGACAATTTAAAGATCAGTTTCCACCAGGAGCCAGCTCATACTGCAGTTTCTGTTTATGACAGAATTGCTGCAGCATCACTTTCTGTGAAGGTGTTGGGGGAATCATGGGCCTCTCACACCCCAAAACACTGAAGATCCAAACCAGTCAGACCTCTGGCCCTTCCCAACATTTCCATAAATGTCCATTCCCCACAGCAGTGGTGCCTCTCTGGGTTGCAGGCACCAACCTCCTGTTGGATAATGCCTGTTGTTCCTGACAAGGACCTAGATCTCCAGCTCAGAAGGGCTTCTTCTGCTAAGAAGAAGCAATCCTACATCTGTCATATTTGTTTGGAGGATGTCAAGATAATGTCACATAAGCCAAGAACATAGCTGGCAGGGAAGAGTCACTAACAGCCATTTTTGTGCTGCCTGCTTCAGTAGTAAACTAATAAACAAGATGAGGAGACCTCTTCCTCTCTGTCCACAGGATACAATTACACCCTCCACGAAGAATCACTAAGAAGTGACTGTCTCCAAGCCAGAGTGGAAATGGAGGTCAGGCAAAAGAGGCTATCCCACTCCCTAAGTGAGCTCTCTAGGATCCCAAAAAACTGATTCTTGGTGTTTCCCTCTCAGTTACAGGCTGGATCTCACAGCACACATCCTTTACTTTCCCAGTATTGTTCTGTTAGAGTAGTACAGAGACAACCTTGGGAAGAGCTGGAATGAGCTTTTGCTGCATGAAGCTATATTTTAAGATGAAAGTTTGCACTCGGCATGACAATGTGCATGCTAAATTTCCCACGCTAAAAAATAGCTGTTTGATGCAAACTGGAACTGCTGACAACAGTGACAATATAAAGCCATCTTAGTCACTTAAATTACACAGTGGCAGGCTCAGATTCTCACACTGAGAAAAGGAAAAGTGGTGATTTGGAGCACGCAATGAAAGCAACACTTTGCTTCTCAAAATGGATTAGTTTTCTCTGAGATTGAGCCAGAACTGCACAACATGTGCTAATGTTACTGGCAAAGTCCAGCTTATAACAACAAAGTGGGAATCTGGTAACAGAATCATACTGTGACTCTGCTTTTCAGTACTTGCCTAACTGTAACAGCTATCGTTCAGCTCCCAGCAAATGCAGTTTTTTCTTGCTACAACGTCTTTGAATCACTGAGTTGACTTTAGCCTATATTTGTATTCACATCCCATGCACACCAGCATATTCAAGCTGGCCTCACTCAAATTTTGAAGTGCCATGCCTAAGCCAGGCTAGGGAAGGACATCCACTCCACCAGGAGCTGGTCCTACAGCCAGGCAACCACAGCTCTATCTCAGCTTACCCTGCTTGCAATACTGATTTCTCAAACTTGATCATAGAATCACAGAATGTTCTAGGCTGGATGGGACCTCTAGAGGTCATCTGGTCCAACCTCCCTACTCAAGCAGGGACATCTCTACCTAGGTCATGTTGCACAGAGCCCCATCAAGCCTGACTTTGAATGACTCCAGGGATGCGGCCTCCACCACCTCTCTGGGCAGCCCGTTCCAGTGCTCTATGACCCTCCTGTTAAAGAACTTTTTTCTAATATCCAGCCTCAATCTATCCTTTCCTGGCTTAAAACCATTACTCCTTGTCCTATCACTACAAACCCTTTTAAATAGACCTTCCCTTGCCTTCCTATAGGCCCCCTTCAGATACTGGAAGGTACATGGAATAAGATAAAAATTTGAGAAACATATTGGTGTCTACAGAAAACCCTCTCCTCAAGGCATTGCTTTTCAGACCTGCAGAGTACTTTTAGATCTAGGGAAAGTAAAGAAAAAGAAAAAAAGGTTTAACGCCATCTTTCATCAACTAGCCACCATCGTCAAAAACACAGGAACTAGCAAGCACTAGAGCCCTGCCACCAGGTGGTCTGGTTTCCGATACCCTTGGTGAGGAGCACAGGGTGGTGTGACAGCCATGGCTGTGCCAGATGCAGTACCTGAATGTCTCAGCCCTGTCACACTCACGCAAGACTCGGCTCTCACTTCCCAAAAATTGATGTCAGCTCTTCACCCTCTCGCTTGCCGTGCTTTGCTCCAAGTGCAATCCTCACTCACGTTCCACAGGTGCCTCTCATTTTGGGTAAGTTTGCTTTATTTTTATGGCAATAGCGAGAACTATCGCAGTTGCATTCAAGAGCAGCTCTTAGGTTAGTGGGAGGCAAAGGGAAACCTTGGGATGCCGCAGAGGGGACCTCCTCCTCGGGGGTAAGCTAGTTATCACACTGCCATGGCAACCGCTCTGGGTGCCGCTGTCCCCATGCAATGAATGGGAAATGTCATTGTGCTGTGTCCAGGAACCTGTTTTCTGTGCACAGAGAGCAGCTGCTGCTCCAGCAGCTTTCACAGACTTCGCTGGGAAAATCCTTGGCTGGATTGATCAGATCTGCAAAACTCTCATCGCCAACGCAACTGCAAAGAATGCATTAAAAGCATTTTGGGGATTCCTGCACCTCCTGAAACATCTGCTACCTTGAGAGATGCTTGTGCTGGCAGCAGGTTTAGAGCAAACAAAAGGAAATGACATTTGACAAAGCCTGTAATTAAATCATAGAACTTCTTGCTACAGGATATTGTAATGGCCAAAAATACAAACAAGCTCATAGAGGGCTTAGGGAAAATTATGGAGTGTATCTCCACTGCACAGACACGTTGGTCTGTGAGCAAAAGCCGCTCCAGGACTACTTGAGTCAAAAAAGCTGGTGGTTGGAGGCTGAGGAAAGGAAAACCAGGGCAAGACCCCTCTGAAAACACCCTGCTCAGATGCTGTTTCCCCAGAGACAGGCTGGGTGAGGGTTAGGGTTGTATTTCCCTGCTCTGGCAGAGGTCTGTGGTTCACAGGCAGATTTCCTCATGCAGATCCCATGGTGTTACTAGCAAGGCATGCAGGCAGCAGCGGCAAATACCAGCCATAGGGGCTTCCAGCAGCTTCTCTATACCCTCTGCTCCAGCCCCTCTTCCTGGGCATGCAGGAAGCACCGTCACCCCGTTCTCACCTCCTGCCCCTGCCCTCTCTCCCTGTCCCGCAAATCATTAATGCACACATGCTGTGTGCAGCACCCCAAAAACCCATTGGGCAGGTTTTGGGGTGCCTCTGCTCCCCACCCAAGCACCTACAGCAGCTCAAAGCTAGTGAGAAGTTGGGCTCCAACTGCCCAAGCAGCATCTCAGAAGCTCATCTGCATGGGGGTGCACCAAGGTAACACTGACAGGACATGCTTCGGGTCTTGGGGAAAAGAGAGAAGGGAAAAATTGAAGTTTATAGACAAGCTAATGCTTTACACCCCTTAAAGAAATTCAGGTAGTGATTTGCAATTGTCTTTGCCCATAACAAGTTTTTTAAATAAACTGACCCAGAAAATATGTTGATTTAAACATGCAGTTTAGTTATAATGAGGATTTGTTTGAAAATGCTAAACAATAAATTATTGTAGTTGTAAAATGTCTTCCATTCTGACTCAAAGACAGCTACCCTGAGGCTTAACTCATAGAAAATTTAGGCTACTTGAAGATTTATCAGCTGGATTTTATGTAGTATTTTCTCTTGTTATTACACACTGTAATCATGTGTGCAGATGCTATTCTAGCTGTGAGAAGCCTTATTCAGTGCATAGCATGGCTTGTTCTTACCCTCCAAGACAGAAAATTAAGGATTTGCCTCCAGTATTGCAAAAACGCATCTAAGAAAAGTCCCTTTCTGTGCAAATCCATTCCTTTCCATGAGGACATGAATCTATGCAACGGTTGAAGGAAAATGCTTCCAAAAAACTACCTTTCCAGCACTAAACTAGCTCTAAAGCAGATTTATTCCTGTTCAGGTAATTTACCCTTAAAACTACTTCCAGGCCTAGGGAGGAACATTTCAAAGCCAGTGAAAACCAGTCTCCCCAGCTACCTTTGAAAAAGTGTCCCCAGCTTCTAGCTACAACCCAAAGGTTTTCCCTTGCTCCCCCAGGAGAATTAATGCAGGGAAAGGCAACTTCCAATCTGATCATTGAAAAAGCAATTTCTCCACCACAAATGCAAACGCACACTGAAGTCAAACTTCATGAGAATAAGGAAAGAAATGACCTCTTCCCAGCAGCTTTCTGAATTACTCTGAGGTTTCCCAGGTGCCTCTCTTCGCTCCTACACCTTCTGCAAAACTGCTTCATCACCCACACATTGCTCGGTGTGTTCGGGGATTCCTCATCCTTAAGAGCTGGTGCAGGAGCTACAACAGTGACTAACCGCCACAGTGGCACATCTTTTCCACGGAGGCTGAAATCTCTCCTCTGACAGCCACTTGTTCTCCCACTTGTCTTTGCCGTACTATTTCTTGCCTCGCTATTTATTTTCTAGATTTGTTCATATGTGAGTCTGGTGTATACATATGTCCATACCCCTCTATCACGCTATAATGAGTTGTCTCACACTGTAGCTTCCATATAACTGCTAAAAGGAGGAGTGTTTTAAATAAACACTGAATGTAGACTCAAGAGGAAGGAAGAAGATTAGGGAAGGGAAGGACAAATTAACTCATATTCCCAAGACAGCACTGGGAGAGCATCGTCCCCAAGAATGAGACTGGTCATGTTTCAACAGGCTGTTTTCTGTTCACAAGGCAGACTTGGTCACTGCTGTGGCAAAAGTCATGTGGAGCTGGAGCTAAAGTTATTTAAAGAAAAAATAGAAGGAAAGATTCACATTTGAGAGCTCTTAGCCATGTATGCCACAGGATACAGACCAATGGAACAGTCATCTCAGTGAAACAATTAGGCAATGAAAAAGGAAGCTTTTCCAATATTTTTTATAGTAGTTTCTAAAAAGCAGAAAGCAACAAGGATGCTGATGGAGAGACTGAAATAAGCACAGGAAGCCTGGCTCATACCCACGAAAACAACCGAGCCTGTCTGCCTGTGACAACCCAATGCTGCGTTTGCAGACAGCCATGGCTGCTGCCATCAAAGGGTTAAAAATCAGCGATGCCAGTTAAAAGGAAAAAAAATAAGTAACAAATAAAAATCAAGGGGACACCTGATTGCAGGCAGCCAATGCCAGTAGGCCAGGGGCCCTGAGCAAAGCTCGGCTGGGAGCTAGGTTAATAAGGATGGCCCACAGTGAGGGCTGCGGGTGGCTGCCTACGGACCCTCGGGGAGAAGGGAGCTTCCCCTCTTGCTGCTGGGGTGGCAGTGAGAGGATTCCCCTTGGGATTTTCCACAGGAAGAGATTTTTTTGTTTGGGTTTTTTTTTTTTTTCAAATCAGCTGCTGGTGATTCTGAAATTTAGAACTGCACATTGAAATAATCATTAAAGCAATGTGGTTACAGGCTCCAAACACGAGTGGTTGCATCCTGGAAGCACCAGATGCTGCCCCTGTGTCAGCAGCTATGGAAAAGAGCCAAACACAGCTCTCTAAAGAAATAAACTTGAATCATTTTGATTTCCTATTTACCTATGGCAGAGCAAAGACTTCTCTGTCAATGAACCCTTGAGGAAAAACTAGAATGAGGAAGGCAGAGAGAAGGAAAGAGAAAACTCAAAAAGGGACAGATTCCTTATTATGATCAAATTTGGAATAGAAGTGAATCTGAGCCCTGAACACCTAGACACCCCCAAAGCATGAGTGCAAACATCAGCTTTGAAGGTACAAAGTTGATGGTACTTAGATCTAGACTCTACAAGGGATTTAACTGTAAACAAAGAATTGTCCATTCAAGAGCTTTTATACTTGTTTCTTGTCTCTTCATTTCCTGGGGCAAAGGCAGGCCTCAAGGATGCTACAAAGGGAAGTCTGCCAGGGTTCAGTCAGCCCTGCTAAACATGGTATGTTCAGATTTGCATCAGAATTGCATAGCTTTTTAAGGACTAAGAAGGAGCAAACATTCAAGTAGACAAAATGGTGCCCAGCCTAAGAAACACAGGGTGGACAGGGCAGTGAAGACACAGTAGAACAGTGTGGAGGGACTTGGTACAAGCCCCTAGGCTGGCATAGCAGCTGCTGGTGGCACGGACATGCTGTGGTAAGGGCAGGAGAAGCAGGCAGAGGCTGCATCAACAAAATTAAAGCAAAGCCACATTCTCTACCAGGAGAGCATGGTCAAGATTGGGGATGCTATAGGGCAGCAGAAAAATAGGGCTTTAAGGGTACTGGTAATAATAGAGCAGGAAGATGGCACAAGGCAGAGCTCATCCACAGAGTCATTTGTACACATGGAAGAAATCCCTCCTCTACCCTAATTATGGGAGCTGCTGCAAGTATACCTGTCTGGCAGCTGACAGGCACTGAATTCAAATGGTCTCCACAGGGGACTGCACTCTATTTCTTAAAGCGATCACTGCCACAGACCCACCAGCCCCATGAGGTTTTCTTCTAAGTGAAATATCTACAATGGGCACTTTCTTTCAGTTACCTGTTCCATGGAAAAGTAACTGTGAAGTTTAAGTGATTATGTATGTATCTATGCTTATACACATGGAGCAGAACATGAAAAGACTGTGTCTTTAAAAAAAGAAAGTAACATCACAGAAGGGACTTCTTTTGGCCTGTGAGATAACTGTGTTCTCAAATAACAGCTATCATTTGGGATATTTAACATCCTTCCTAACCCATTTTAAATAAATAAATAAAGTAGACAAGTGAGCCTGCCATCCTGTCAAAGCCTCTGGGAAACAGGGACAGGCGAGAGGAATGGTGCAAATCAATCTGCATTACATTACCTCACCAGAAAGACTTGGAGGCACTACAGAATATTTTCATTAATCTTGTATGCCACTGCTCTGTGTCATCTGAAATCGCATCACGATGAGATGCAGCCACCACCAGCACATGGGCAAGAGGTGTGAGGGGAGACAGGCCAGACCTCTCACCACAACCAGGTGGGAGGAGAAGGAAGGGGACTTAATATCCAGCCCAGGTTCTTCCAGGTGAGCAAGAGTTTTGCTGTGACTGATGAAAGGCTGATGAGAGAAGGACCTTTGAGTCCAGTGGTTCTCCATCTTTCTGGATGGCCAGGAATAAGTACTGCATTGGACCGGTCTTGCTGGAGCAGCACAGCATCTCTGCATGTCCCACTTAAGATGTGTGAGTTCACAGCTCCCCAGGGATGGTGGCGAGGGCCAACCTGTGAGCATGCCCAGGGACAGCAGGAGCCCATCAGGGTCAGCAACTGCACAGTGGGAGAAGTGTCCATCCTCCTGCATCTCCTTGGCAGTGAGCAAGGGCACGGGGTGCCCCTGTTCTAGCCAGCCAGCATACAATGGGAAAACACCTTGCATGTACACAAACCCCTTAAAACAAAGGATCCCCATCTTCCTAATTTATCTGAGGGCAAATTTAAAGGTGGCCATAGCCAACAAGAAGATTCCCATGTCCACATTAGGCTTGGTTTTTATACCATACTGAAGTCCATACGCTGTTAGCATCAGCACAGCTTCTAGCAAGGAGAAGATGGGTTTGTTTATGTAGGCAATGGAGCATTTGGCCTCTCAGTCCACAACAATACACTCCTTAGTGGGCCATGGACCTGCGAATGAGTTAACCCCAGCAATACAAGCTGTCCCAATTAAAAAATAAATCAATCTGTGCACACAGCCCCCCAAAATGATTTAACTCTGCCCCCTGGGTTGAATCCTGGCTGAATCTGACACACTTTCAAGTGTCCGCCTTTCAACACATGGTCTGCCTCTTTGTTTGCAGCTGCCACAGTGTGAATTGCTCCAGGTTCATGCCTGGAGCCTTGCTTCTATTCATGTACCCATGGCATTAGCACAGAGACATACTGAAGGTAGCTGTATTTGAGCTTTTTCAACCAGAAAATTCCTAGCTGTCCTAATTTGGGGCTGTGGGTAGTCAGTAGGAGGGGGTAGGCATGGGGAAAAAAAACAAGCACAACCCAACACTGGAGTATTATCCCATAAAACAGCTCCTGCGTGATGCTTTCAGTTCAAATCCAGTTTGACGTTAATACTTGCCTTGACTTCCCTAGAGAAAACAAACATGCTGAGACTCTGTGTATAACACAAATTTGAAGATTTGTTCATCAACCTGGGTTAGACTTATAATGGGCCAAAAAGATCAGCAAAAGTACCAAGCTCTAAATCTTTAACTCTAGTAATTGTCAGGCCAAAGTTGCAAATGCACCAAGAAGTCACCTGGCATAGAGACACCCACCCTCTGTGCTACATAGGCACTCTTTGAAGAAGATAAGAGGAGTCAGAAACAAGCACAAAAGGAAAGTGGCTTCCAAAACTGTGCATCATTTCACCTCCCTTGCACAAGCAGCCTCAGAGCAAGTGTTACAGTTTGGGGCTCTCTCCAGAATTACCGTCGTGTCCTTGCTGATGGAAAACTGAGCACTATTTCATAAGCTACTTATTCAGTCAATGTTGCCCTCTTTTTAAATGGAAAAGCTCTAGAAGGGAAGCCTCAGCATCCTCCTATGCACATACAGAAACCCTGGTATTCCCTCATTCCAGCCTGTCTGCAGGCACTTTTTAGCATATCTTGACTGTGAGGAGCCCGTAATGGAGATACCCTAAAATCAGAGGCACCAGTTGATCACAGCTGGGCCATGTACAACCTCAGCACATTTTCTTCCCTGTGAATACACCTCAGGCACACATTTACAGTTGTTTGATATATCTCTGAATTTTCTTTCCTGGGGATTTTTTGTATCTGTAAAAGCACAATTTTTGACAAAGGCCTGAAATTCAGATGCAAAACACAGTGAAATCAAATAGGCATAGGTCTGGCTTTCCTCATTCACTTGAAAGGAGCAGAAAAGTACCCATCACCAAAGTTTTCCACATTATTCCACTGGCTAATAAACCAAAGTTTTACTGCCTCTCATTAATCAGCTTTGAAAAACAATAAATAGCTAGTATGGAAATTATACTCTAAGAGCAAAATTAAGTTGGTACTACAAACAATGCACTAACAAACAACTTCAAAAATCATGTTCATCCTTGTCACTGAAAGAATTACTGCATCAGCCAATAGGAAATTCCTTCCTCTCAGTAACCATGGAAATATTTAAAGGTTGCCAAAGCCCTGTAATTATGGATTTCCCAATAGTTTACCATGTGATGTGGGAACTCAGTGTATCGTGCACAGAAAATCAGGGCTTTGTGCCATAGAATGCAGAAATGTACTTTAATTATCACAACAGAAAGTGATAGCTGGTCAAAAGACAGAAACCAGGAAAGCTCAAAATCAATATAAGACTACCACCAGCTTGCAGAATGTGTCTTATCTGTCTTGTTAGAATCAAACAGAGCCATATACTGTATCTATCAAGGGTTGCGAAACAAGGCAATTCAATTTTTGTGAGTGTGAAGCTATCATAGTTATGAATATGGATGAGGCGGCAGGCAGCGGGGCCTCTGTGCAACCCATCAAAGGTTGCTGGGGCAAGTTGAATGGAAAACACAATCAAAATTACTTTGGTCTCTGACCAGGTACTGGGGCTGTTAACCTGAGGAAGCACAGCATGGCAAGAAAGGCCTATCCCTTGAGCACCATGACTGGGATGAGGCTGAGGAAAGCAAGTCCAAGTGACAAGAGGAGACACCTGTGCCCAGGGTGATCAGCACTGGGCTCCACAGTCACATAAAGGGAAGCACAGCCCACCCCAGACACCCTTTCTCCCTCCCTCCCTCCTCATTTCTGGTGTTCTCCTTCCTTCTTTTCCTTTCAGGTTGTCTCCAAGGATCTTCTATCACATTCACCTGTCTCACCTCCTCCCTTCCTTACTTCCTGGTCCCTGATGCCAGCACATCTCCACATCACCATTTTGGCCCAACAAGTACCACAACACTGTCACCTTTAGGTTCAGTCATTCCCACTCCCGCATTAGTTTCTGCCATCAACAAGCCAGGCAAAAAGTCACAGGGGATCACGTATACCATCCAGAGAGCACCTTTTAGAGCAAAACACTGCCTTCCCGTTCACGTTGTTTTATTTCTACAGCACAGAGAGCTCAGCCTGACAAAGGGAACCATCCCCTCCCCACCTCTTTGCTGCACGAGTCCTCTGCTGCAGCAGCAGACTCCATTAATTTTGCAAGCAGATTATTAAAACCAGGCTAACACAGCAACCTGGGAAAAGAGGGTGCTGGAGGGATCTGCTGTCATCAGAGGAGCAGCCCAGCCTCCTCTGGTGCTGCACGGAGGAGAGGAACTCCCCATCAACTTCAGCTGTCCCCTCCCTGCCCCGGGCACGAATGACCCATCTCCAGCTCCTCCACAGGGCACACGTGATTTCTCAGCAATAAAATCTCCAGCAGACTCAGCAGCTGACTTTAGCAAGCAATGCCCATCTATGTATTATTTATCTTTGACACTTAAGATCACTGCATTAAAAGCACTTCCCTCAATTTTCTTGTTTTGTTTCTGCTTGTGTCATTATCCTGTGATCACTTTGAGTCTAATTGAGGCTGTGTGTGCCAAGTGAAAAGAAAATCTCAGACATGCTTGATACAAGAGTTGCCACTCTGTAAGAAATCACCAATCCACAAATCCTTTAAGTGCTGGATTGTTGCAGCTCTAGGAATATTGCTGGAGTGAAAACAGGCAAATTTGTTCTGCTTCTACTCATTGGTGCAAGTTAGTAAGTACATACAAGAAACATCAATCCTTTAGCCGTCAGTCCTGTCCTCTTCTGAACTCATCTCTCCCCAGAGAAGTTCCCCTAACACAACAGTGTTAAGCAATGGGGAGAACATGCCCCACACCGAGGTATTTCTTCCCCTTTTACTGCATAGTTTTGAGTGCCTGAACCTTGCCTTCTGACAGCCCTATAAAACAGGCTTAAAGAAACACTGCTACTGCAGATCCAGAGCACTCCGGTCACTCATTTGGCCTTTTTTCCCCCCACCTCAGAACTGCCATTAGACCCCTTCAGACTTACACAAGAAAGCACGCATCAAATCCTTTCCCTCCAAGGAGGTAATGCACTGTCTATTTTTTCTGCTGAAACTACAGAGGTGTGTAATAGAACCAATCTGGAGGGAATTTTGCTTGCTAAATGACCTTGCTGGTCTTTTTAATTTTTGTCTATTGTTGAATCATTCAGAGGACTGACTCGGCCAAAATCCAGACTCTGGCTGTACGGAAAGGCACGCGCAAAGCACAGCAGTTCCTATTTGTTTTGCTGTGTCAGTGTCTGCAGAGACGTGAGGCAAAAAAGAAGAGATGCTGAATGGCTCTTCTTGCCCTGTGATGTGCCTGACTTCACAATGAGGCTTCCGTTGGGGACAAACCTTTTGACAACAAGGGAATCATTTGGTTTCACACAGCAGGACATTTCTTCAAAGCTTCCTAAGGGTTAAATGGATTCCAGAACTCATGTTCCCTTCAAATACACCTGGACACCACCAAATACAGACCAGGAGAGTTTGGAAATTCAGTGGATGCTGATTTATTCCACTTACTGGCTAGCCAGGTACATCAGGACATCAACAGTGATCGAAGTGATGCTCTTGTTAGACATGTTATTCTGCAAAATGTCTTAGAAACGTGAAAATCCAGGGTTTGCTAATGGGATGAGATGGTATCTGAATATGCAGTGTCCTAAAGAACAAGTCAACCCTGGCGTCTGCCTGTGGCTCTTTGCAGAGTTGTTTGCATTCATACAGCAGGAAATGAAAAGAGTTTTGTGGTTGACAGGGAACAGTGATTATAGAGCTGAGAGCATCAGGATGTGTAAATGTGGAATTAAACCTTTATTGAATTTGTGATTATTTCTCAACAGCAAATCGAGTAGGTCTTTCATTTAATGTGCTGATTACAGGTGACTCACCCTCCCAGACAAATCAGGGTTTAATCAAAGAATAACAGCCTAAAGCAACATCACTGCTGAGCTGGAAATCTGGAAGAGGCAGAGGGGGACAGACCTAATACAGCATCTTCTGCAACACACAGCAGGCTTTGCAGTGACCTGCATCATCCGTCCTTACAGGGTTACGGTCCAAAACCTGGATTAAGCTAGAAATAACAAAATATTGCAAGTGGATAAACTGAAGATCATGTTAATACCACATCAATCGACTTTCTCAAAGCTTCCCTTACACAAACAGAGAACAAGTGGCCTTGATAGCATAAGTACATGCACTTACTGCATAACACAAACCACTACGATGCACGCTGGCTTTTGTGGGTAGAGATACCCTGAGCATGGATAATTACATAAACTAACATACCACAATGTAAATATAAATTAATTCTCAAACCGGATTGATATTTAAGCCTTCAAGCGTACAGATATTTTTCTATAAGTACACTGATATTTCCATTCACTTCAGTGGGACAACTCACAGGCTTTATAGTAAGCCCGTTCTGAAGTGTTTGCATGCTTTAGTCATGCCAACTATCATTTTCCTGCTAAGATACCCTCGAGTGGCTCATGAATTCAGCAGCCCCTAGATTCTAGTGCCTGCTGTGTCTATCACCAACCCTCCATGACATACAGTAATTATAGGCTGCTGTCAGACTAGTAACATCCTCAACAAGTAGCGTTGAGCTCTTGAACGTCAGTGTGCCAACCAAACAAACACAGAGCTCCTTGAAAAAGAGAGATTTGTTGAAAGAAAGGAGGCCAAATCCTGCTCTCATTTACCCCTCTTGGACGGGCTACATGGATTTGGCTGCCAAGACGATTTGGCAAGTTGCAGCCCTCCAGCAGCACAGAGTCTTACCCAGCTCCTGTAAGCAGAAGGCTAATGCAGGAGCTGAGCTAGAGGGGCTGTGGCCACCAACTGCTGCACTGCTTGCTCTGCCCCCAGCATTGGTAGAGCTCCACAGATGGTTGACACTGGATCCCATTTTACATATGTTTCTAAGTCAGATTCCCAGTTCTGGTTGGCTAAAAATACTCATCTTCAAACTCCTTCTCTCCCACCAAAGTCACACAGTACAGTTCAGGATGGTTATTTTTTCATGTTAAATAAAAACCAAAAAATGGGACTTTCCTCAAAAACACTGAGTAGAGACTAACCCTGATAGTCTAGAAGTAAACTATTAGATGAAGTCATAGAAACTAGTTCCCTGAAGATGAGGTAGTGGGACTGTGTAATTCTCATTCAGAATGAAAGTGAATAAAAACCTGAAACAATGCATTTCATTCAAATCTTGAACAGGAACTCAGCCAGGTTTCACCAATTGCTGTGCCAGTAACTTCTCTGATAGGGTACATTTGTTACTGAGGCTATTCATCTTTCCCTTTTCTTTTATCGCCAGGGATTCCAAGATTTAGCGGGAAACTGCCCAGCTGCTGAAGTGTAGAATATGGAGTTAATGGGTCTAACTTTGCTCTGAAATCCAAGACAGCCCTAGTGATTTCAGGGTGGTCAGGTCCCGTATAACCACAGAATCATAGAATGGTTTGGGCTGGAAGAGACCTCAAAGATCACCTAGTTCCAAACCCCCTGCCACGGCAGGGACACCTCCCATGAGACCAGGTTGCTCAAGGCCCCTCTCTACCCTTGTGATCATACCCTGGGAGGATAGAGGAGCTCAGCTTTGGAAATTCAAATGAAGGGAATGAAATAGTGGTGGAAACAACCTCAGGTGATTCTACTACTCCACAAAGAAGTTAATGAAAACACACAGCTGTCTGTCCACATGAGCCTGGGTCCAGCAAGAAAAGGGCAGATTTCGTTACCACGGGACTGACCTCACTCAGCCTACCAGAGCTGGAGCGGGAGCAGCCGTCAGCAGGCAAAGGGACAAAGGGGAAACATCTCCCTGGCAAAGAGTAAGAAGGAAGAGAACAGGAGATTTTTTTTTTTTTTCCCCAGATAAGGCCCACCTGAAGGTGCATGTATAACTTGGCCAGATATAATCAACACTTCAGGCAGTGACCCACCTCACTCCTAAGCTAGCCTGCTCAGGCTGCATGTAAGCATGGATATGCAGAGGCAAGTCCTTAATGGAGACTGGCTCCAGATTTCCAGCCAGTCCCTGATGCTGGGAAAGGGGAGATCTCCCTGCAGCAACTGCACTGGTTGTTTACAAACAAAAACAAAATGGAAAAAAACCAACCCAGAAAATGTCAGAAAAATTTTTAGAGATGCTTAATACAACAAAGCAGCTTCAGGAAAGGAGAAACAAGAGGGTCTGTTCTTTCAGTTACCATCAGAGCACTAGGAAAACATTGATGAATCACTAGAAGAGACTGGAAACATACCTTTGGGGTCTGTCAGATCTAGGGACTTAAGAAGAAAGGGAAGGAAGACTAGCAGGAGTTAGCACAAGAGGCTCACTCATCTCTGCTGCACTGCTAAGGCTCCTCTCCACCGTCACTGCTTGGTCCTGCATACCAGCTGGAAGCACCCAAGAGCCCTACAGACCTTCTCCTTTTCTTCTCCTATCAGGTGACTCACATAGGGTAGATCTTGTCACATGACCTGCAAGCCCAGATAAGGAAAAACTCTGTGACTGATCCTGGTGCAGGGCAGGGACACCACAGCCATCCCATTGCCAGCAGAATAGCATCATGGACAGGAGATTTTGCCCAGTGACTGCACTATAGAGACTTTGGGGCATGTACATTCCCCTACAAGCCAATTTAGCTACCAGCCATTGTAGATATACAGTAGCCACTTGAGTATTTAGCCCTTTTCATGGACAAATTTTGCAACCTAAAGTATTTGCCTACCCTTGTGAAAAAGTAGGCCGTGCCAGAGCTGGTCCCAGGTCTGCCCAAGCTGCAGCAAGAGCATCCTTTGCCTCCCCTTGTCTAGGGGGGAATACTTCATCCCATCCCCCAAAATGCCAGTTCAGTCTCTCATAGAGACGTGGTACTTGGACCTTCAGTCACATTTTGAAAGACAAGCAGACCTCCATATTTAATTTGGATGAGGTAGGCTTTTATATACAGCATCAGTTTGTGGTCATATGCTACAGAATAGCTATACTTCTATTTATACAATTATTTTAGAGTGTCAAGGGCAATAACAAAAGATGAACTGATAAAAATAAGTCTAAGCAGGATGTATGCAACAAGGATTGGGGTTTATATGGACGACAAGGTTCAGACTCCCACACAAGGCTGTGTAAAACTAAGAAAAACTGAGCTTCAAAGTTTTATTTCATCTAAATCAGTCAACGGATATCTCAAAGAGTAGCCAGAAAATTTATGAACTTAATTTTTTGTTTAGTACTTATTAGATTTGTAAATCAGTGCTGCTATTTCTAAGCTTATTTTATGATGTGTAAATCCGCTTGACTTAAAACAACAGTTGAACTTTTTGTGTCTTGTACTGATATTTTAAGTTGTGGGGTTAGGGTTTACTGGCTGTTTTATACATCTGTAGCAATATCCATTTTAAAGACCAAGCTGTAAAGAAATGCATATGTGAAAAAAAACATCCGAGCATGTAAGGCAGTAGAAAGCAATGTTTTTCTCACCAGGAAATAATTTTACAAATGGAACGCAGATTTCTGTAAATAAACATCTGCCTTCTCATTAGCTTCACATCAACCTAAACTGAAATATACATCAGAGAAGTCTGTCAAAGCAGTCACAAAGGAAAAACAAGAGCAGAGTTTAAAAGCAAAGCCTTCAAAAATTGTTATGCTTTTCAAGTCTAAGCAGTAAATAGGACAGGAGAATGACAGGAGAGTTGGCAACAGAATGTCATCACTAAAGTTTTTTTTTTTTCTTAGAATATAAAACTTATGTTTGGTCAACAGTCCACAAGTGGTTTGCTGAGAAGGGAGATAGACAAAATCGTGACATACTGTAAAATCACAGCCCTAAAAAATGCATTCAAGAGTCCCAAACCAACTGTCAGCCGGCAAACAAGCCCAGCAGACATGGTTGGTGGACCACAGAGGGCCTCAGACTCCAAATATTTTCTTTCCTGCTTCTTAAGAAGCAAAGGATGAATCTAGCTTCTAAAAGAGGACAGGATCAATACCAAAGAGAACATAATTAGAAGAGAGGGAAAAAAAAATGAAATAACGTACTTAGAAATACAGAACAATCTGTCATTACCGAGCAAGCCCTTGTGTTGCATTGCAGAATCGCCCACGGATTTGCGCAGCAACAGCTGACATTTCTGAGGTCTGTGTCTTGCTTTATGAGGTCTGCAAAACTAATGCAAAGGTCTCAGGGCAAGGAGAAGGGCTGGTCCGTAGATCTGTGCTGGAACTGAGGGAACCCTCTTTTCCTACAGAGTTGATGTCCATGCCCTGTAATATCCACATCTCTCCCCTGCCTCTGCTGGCGTTGCCTCCTACCCTATATCCTAATTTCCACACACCCCCCAAGTACTGGAGGTTGGCTTGGTATTTCTGAAGCAAGATTAGATATGGCACTCAAATTTACACTGGGGGCAATTACTCCCTTTTAAGAAGCAAACTGGATTATATGGGGGATGTTCTGTTCTGCTTTCCAGGAAAAAAAAAAAAAAATTAGTGATCTGCCCCCACAGTGCCCCAAGCATTTCTCTCTCAGTGGAAAAGTAGCTAGCCACTATGAGTATCGAGAGTTCCAGTCTGGTCCAAAAAAGTGCCTGACCATGAAATCTGTAGGCCTGGTCTGATGCTTCGCAACATGTATTGTGGCTTTGCCAGGAGAAACCAGAGTGCTCAGCCCTTTGCAGTATTGAAGTGCCTGCCTGAAGTGCTAGCGCCTGAGCAATAGGCCCCGAATTAAAGTTGACATATGTATGAATCTCACAACTGGACAGTATGACTGAAACCAGCAGAGGATTTTTCTCTACTGGGAAATTAGCTGATTAGCCGTGAGAACAGACACACAGCTGAGAGACAAACCAAAGCAGATAGAGGTGCCTCCTCCTCTTTGAGTTTCTTCCCAGGCTTCGCTGACCTTGGACAGAACCCAATACGGAGGAAAAAAAGCAGGTGTCCCGCTTTTGAAGTTATTTTTGAGGATTGCCTATGCAACCTGAATTGTTTATCCAACAGTATAAAAGC